>CAUYQU010032011.1:0-62900 GCA_963574635.1 Cheracebus regulus | reverse complement strand
CTGACGCAAGAACAGAAAATCAAACACTGCATGTTCTCACTCATAGGTGGGTGTTGAACAATGAGAACACATGGACACAGGGAGGGGAGCATCACACACTGGGGTCTGTCGGGAGGAAATAGGGGAGGGACAGCAGGGGGTAGGGAGTTGGGGAGAGATAGCATGGGGAGGAATGCCAGATACAGGTGAAGGGGAGGAAGGCAGCAAATCACACTGCCACGTGTGTACCTGTGCAACAATATTGCATGTTCTTCACATGTACCCCAAAACCTAAAATGCAATAAAAAATAAAATTAAAAAAAAATTGGGGTGAGATTCACATAACAAATAACTATTTTAGAGTGAACATTGCACCCGCAACTATGGCACAACAAATGACCGAAAAGCACATGAAAAGACATCCAGCATCCTTAGCCATTAGGGAGATGCAAAGGAAATGGGTATATATACGGAATGGAATATTATTCAGCCTGAAAAAAGGAAGGGAATTCTACTATTTGCAACAGCATGGATAGACTGCAAAGACATTATGCTAAGTGAAATAAGTCAGCTGCAGAAGGCCAAATCCTCTAACACTCCTTTTATATAAGGGTCTAAACAGTGGTGGTTAGCAGGGGTGTAAGAGGGGGAGGTGGGGAGTTGTGGTTCAATGGGTTCAATCACTGATACACAAGATTCATTAGCTCCAGAGATCTGCTTTGTAGCACTGAGCCTACAGTTAATAAGGTGCTATGCACTTAAAATTGTGTTGAGCCTAGGTGTGGTGGCTCATGCCTGTAATCCCAGCTCTTTGAGAGGCCGAGGCAGGTGCACTGCCTGAGGTCAGGAGTTCGAGACCATCATGGCCAACATGACAAAACCCATTTCTACTAAAAATACAAAAAATTAGCTCAGTGTGGTGGTGGGCGCCTGTGATCCCAGCTACTTGGGAGGCTGAGGCAGGGAGAATCATTGAACCCGGGAGGCAGAGGTTGCAGTGAGCTGAGATTGTATTCCAGCCTGGGCAGCAGAGTGAGACTCCATGCCAAAAAAAAAAAAATTGTGTTAAGAGGGTACACTGAAGTGTTCTTACCACACATACACAAAAGGACAAAGAAACACAAGGAAACTTTTGGAGGTGAAGAGTGTGCTTATTACCTCGCTCGCAGTAATAACATGAATGTATACGTATGTCCAAACTCAAACTGTATAAATTAACTAGGTACAGTTTTCAATATCCAGTTATACCACCATAAAGCAGCAGGGGGAAGGAAATGTAAGTCAAAACCACAAAGAAAGATCACTTCACGCCCTTTATACCTATAATTTCATTTTTATTTTTTTGGGAACTCACCCAGGCTAGAATGCAGTGGCGTGATCTCAGCTCACTGCAGCCTTGACCTCCCAGGCACAGATGTCTATCATTTAAAATAACTTTTTAAAAAGTGGAAAGTCACAAATGTTGTCAAGGATGTGGAGAAATTGGAGCTCAACCCTTGCTGGTAGGAATGTAAAACGGGAAACAGAGTGTGGAGGATTTTAAACACACGGTCAGCTATGACCCAGCACTTCCACTCTTTAACGAGGTAGCATGCTATTATCAGCTGTCTCTCCCCACTGGATCATGAGTTCCATGAATCCAGGATGTTGTTTTGTTTGATGCTGGATCCCAGCACCTACCGCAGTGCCTGGAAAAGATCCCGGCTCAAACTATGTGTCAATTAAGTGGATACACATGTGGTTGCCTCCACATTCTCAGAAAAGAACCAAGCCATCTCCATCTTATCACTATTTCTAGGATAACCATGGGCTCCCTTAACTCAGAGATTCCTGCTAGTATTCCATCTACAAAGCCCACCCCTTGTCCTTTTTTTTTTTTTTGAGACTGAGTTTCACTCTTGTTGCCCAGGCTGGAGTGCAATGGCACGATCTCAGCTCACCACAACCTCCACCTCTCAGGTTCAAGTGATTCTCCTGCCTCAGCCTCCTGAGAAGCTGGGAATACAGGCATGTGCCACCACACCCAGCCAATTGTGTATTTTTAGTAGAGATGGGGTTTCTCCATGTTGGTTAGGCTGGTCTTGAACTCCCAACCTCAGGTGATCTGCCCACGTCAGCCTCCCAAAGTGTTGGTATTACAGGTATGAGCCACCATGCCTGGCCATCCCCTCTTTTGAAAATGTTGTAGCTCAATAACATGTATGGGGTCTTTCTTTGTAGACCCTTTCATTTATTACCATCACGCTTGTTCACAGAGCAGCACAAAGGGTGATATGAAAAACGTTGTTCATGAAATAAATAGAAAGCATTTATTTCAGGGCTGTGGCCACACGGTGCTCCAATTTTGCTGAAGATGTGAGAGGGAAGAACCAATTCACTGACGTAGCTGATTGTCCTTAAAATAATATTGTTTCTACTCTCAAAAATGAATTCTAAGAATTTGAAAACCCATATTGGAGATGATGCATTTTCTTCCTAGCAGGCTTGTCAAGTATCAGTTCCTAATGAGAACTTGTCATGAAATTCGTCACGGATAAAGAGGGTCGAATCTGTAAACTGCCTGCCCAAGGTCAAAGGCTCTAATCTGCCAGCCCATAGGCTGAATTCATCTCGCTCAGTCTGCATAGTAATTTTTTAAATTTGTTGCCAATTTACACACACACACACACACACACACACACACTCACACACAACAATCCTAGCTTCTAAAACATAGCAGGTGTTTGGGCGATTCTGGGTCCCAATTCCTGCAAGGCAATAATAGAGAAAGCGGAGCTGCTATTGCCCCTCTAGACGAGAGGTGTAAGATGGCTTGAAAAATATGTCCACGAATCCTCTGATGCTGCTGTCTTTAAGGAGGTGGAGATTAACTTGATTATGGGCTAAACTTAGTGGCTTGCTTCTAACTGGCAGAGCAGGGAAGCAGTGATGTATCACTTCTGAGGTTAGGTTATGGAAAACACTGGTCCCTCTCTCATGAGTTGTTCTAGAAGCAGCAAGCTATCATTTTATGAACAGCCTGTGGAGAGGCCCATGAGATGAGAATCAAGGCCTCCAGTCAGTGACCAACAAGGAACTGAGCCTGCCAGCAACTGTGCCAGATAGCTTGGAAGTGACTAATTCTCCAGCTTCAGCCAAGCCTCTGGACTCTGCAGCCCCAGCCGACAGCTTGACTGCACGTCTCGTGAGAAGCTGGAGTCAGATCAGCCAGCCAAGCAACTTCTAGGATCCTGACCCTCAGAAACAGTGAGATAACCAGAGTTTGTTCTTTTAAGTGGCCAAGTTTGGGGATCATCTGTTACACAGCACTTGATGACTGATACAACACAATAACAAATACAGTGCCATGCTGCTCCAAGTCTCCTAGGGCTGCATTAGGGATGACCACTCCAGCCACTGGGTTTTTCAGCTCCTTCAAAGGGCAGAAGGTAGCTGTGCCTACAGCTTGGATGAGTAGGGTAGACTTAAATTCACAGGAAAGAGGAGAGCAGGAAATGCTTTCAAAGGCAGAGACAGTCGGAAAGGAACACATAGCAAAGGTGAAAGAGGAGAAGGAAGTTGGCATAAAGAGCTCTAACCAGACTAAACTCTGAGAAAGTCAAACAAAATACAGCCAGGGAAAATTAAAATTCTTTATAAGCAAGGGGAGCTTTTGAGATATCCAGGTAGGTGAAATTTTTGTAAGTATTCACATATCATTATTTGTGGATTCAGAAGAAACAACAGTGGATTAAAGACAGAGAATATTTTTGCAGACCCCAGCTTTTCACATTATCTGCTACCTGGTGTATGCATCACAGGAAGGCAGAGTCAATTGTCCCACCACAAACTGATTAATAGAAAGGCTGATGCTTATGAGTTTGCATATGCTCTGATAAACGCAAGTTTGTAACATCACCGTATTAGGATTGCGCTCCTGTGTGCTCTGATGTACTTGCCAGGCTGGGGGGTGTCTTATCTCCTTTGGAACCCACCTTTCTATCCTCCACCCTGACTGAAGGGACACTAGAGGGAGATAGAAGTGGGGAGAGAGAGGAGGGAGGTTCTCTGAGGCTCGTTGTCCCTGGTCCCCACATAACTGGGTGCTGGCACGTCCCTGGGAAGGGGCAGCAGGTTCCTACTTGCCATTTGCCCACATTCGCAGGCTCGGCATCACACATCCCCACGGGCAGAGCAGCCACAGTGGCCAGCGCCCCTCCCAGGGATCTGGGTCCCCTGCACCTGCCTCTGAGTTGTAATCATCCCACCTGTCCCCCAGTCCTCCAGCCTCACGCGGGAAGCCACTCAGCATCCTTTTTGGTGTTTCAGGTCACTAATACCCAGCCTGCGTTCTTCGCAGGGCATTCTCTCCGTGGGGCTAATTAACATGGGCTCTGCCTGCCAACGCTGCCCTGCCTGGTACACCTGTGCCTGTCGGCACACCTTGGCCCGTCCGAGCTATGCCTCGGAGCCATCCCGCGAACATCACCTGTCATGCACTGAGGGAAAGAAAGGGCTGTGGACCCAGGACCATTATATACCATCTCTCCTCCAAAAGATGTCCTGCTGACTGGAAATGTATCATCAGGGTGTCCCTCCATTCCAGATGAGTTAAGGTTCTCTCCATTGTCAACAAAAACTGCCTTTGGCTATCTTAAGGTAAATGCAAATTTAGAGGAAAGAGGCAGGGTTTCTTGTAACTTCTAAAACAAAGCTCAACCAACAAACCTTGCAAGAGGCGAGACCCAGGACATCTCAGGGGACTCAGCACGGTGGGTGCAGAGGGTGGGGGAGGTGAGAACGTCCTCTCCTGCGGCTGCGTCTCAGGGGCCTCAGCCCCGCAAACACCTAGCTTCTCTGCCTCCTGTTCTAAACAGTAAGTTCCCAGGAACCCAGATCAAACATTCTGATTGAATCCGTGGTAGCACTGCCTAAGTCAGCTCCTGCACATGGACAGAGTTCCCTGCTGTCCACACAGACCCCAGGGCCAGTCCCAGTGAGCTGTGAGCAGACATTCAGCCCTTGATCCTAGCTTCTCATTCCAGGTTGACAATGATGTGCTCCCCTCTCTGGGAAATCCAGAAGCAATGGAGAGACATGCTCTGCCGCTCCAGAGACTCCAGTGGCAAGGAGAGTCTCTGCCAGAAGAACAGCCCCTTTGCCAACCTGATCTGTGCGCTTCTTCCCAAGTGCTCAGAGCGAAATGCTTTGCTTTGAGATATCTGTTGAAAACACTTCCAGTTCCCCAATCTCACAGTCCTGTCTCTTATGTAAATGATTTGCTACATGCTATTTTGCAAACTCTTTTTTCCAGCCAGCTCCTGTGAGGTGGGCAGAATTATTTGAGTGCCAAGAGGGCATCTGCTGAGTAGGAAAGCTCTATCTGGGCCCCAGAGCATCATCCAATGGAAAAAACCCGAATTTTTAGAGTGGATGTCTAAAATGTCACGTGCTGTCCTCACACAGCTGTTTTAACTCTCAGAGCTGTGTGTTCGTGACGGGACACCTATCTGACATCTACTGCCTTGGAGATCCACCCCACCCCCGAGAAGCTGGGGCTGACAGGACATCCCCATGTACCGTATGATTCTCTTCAGTTCCGTGTATAAAACCTTATTCATGCAGGATCACGTGAAGTGGACTGGGAGGACCTACAGTCCACATACCGCTAGTCCAGGATGCTCCAGCTCCCTGGGCCGTGGGACAGCCTCATCTGGCTCTAAGTTACTACCATTTTAGGAGGTCGAGGCAGGCAGATCATGAGGTCAGGAGTTCAAGACCAGCCTGCCCAACATGGTGAAACCCAGTCTCTACTAAAAATATAAAAATTAGCAGGGTGTGGTGGCATGCGCCTGTAATCCCAGCTACTCAGGAGGCTGAGGCTGCAGTGAGCTGAGACTGCATGACTGCACCCCAGCCTGGGTGACAGAGTGAGACTCCATCTCACAAAAAAAAAAAAAAAAGTGTGCAGCTCCTCCCTCTTCTCTCTTGCTCCTGTGCTCACCATGCAAGACGCGTGTTCCCTCTTCACCTTCCACCATGACTGAACATTTCCTGAGGCCTCCCCAGCCATGCTTCCTCCACAGCCTGCAGAACCTTGAGTCCATTAAACCTGTTTTCTTCATAAACTACCCAGTCTCAGGCATTTCTTTATAGTAATAAGCATAGGGGCCAACACAATATGACATGGCCAATTCTTTGCATTTAAAAGGCATCTACTGAACAGCTTATATAAATAATGAACTCACTGGAAACCTACCTTGCTCTGCACAAACTCATTTCACACCCACCTTCATGAGGAAAGAGTGCCATGTGTGTATGAAATGCACACACCTCCATTATTTCCAGAATACCAAAGCACAGCCCAGGTCTGCTCCACAGAAAGATCAGAAAGAGCCACTCTCTTTTCTCTCTCTGTGATTTATTAAAACCTGGAATTTTAGGCCAGGGATGGTGGCCCATGCCTGTAATCCCAGCACTTTAGGAGGCCAAGGCAGCAGGATCACTTGAGCTCAGGAGTTTGAGACCAGCCTGGGCAACATAGTAAAGGCCCATCTCTACAAAAAATACAAAAAATCAGGCAGGTGTGGTGGCTTGTACCCGTGGGCCCAGCTACTTGGGAGGCTGAGGTGGGAGGATTGATTGAGCCTGAGAGGCAGAGGTTGCAGTGAGCTGAGATCACGCCACTGCACTCCAGCCTGGACAACAGAGTGAGACTCTGTCTCAAGAGAGACAAAAGAAAACACAACAAAAAACCCTGAAATGTTAAGCTCTTTATGGGAATAAACTTCAGAAAGGAAGAAAACGTTGATATGTCAGTACCTGAAGAACAGCGTAAAACAGTGACAGAAGGTGACAGTGAGAGGCAAGGCCTTGGAATTAGACAGACCTGGACTAGGCCACCTGCTCCACACTTGCTCTGTGTAGCTGTGGAGGTGCCGTCTAGACTGCCTGCTCCCCGCACTGTTCTCTGCAAGGCTGTGAAAGATCCGTCTAGACTGCCTGCTCCCCACATTGTTTGCTGCACAGCTGTGGAGGCACCGTCTAGACCGCCTGCTCCCCGCATTGCCCTCTGCACGGCTGTGGAGGGGCTGTCTAGACCGCCTGCTCCTCACATTGTCCTCTGCACGGCTGTGGAGGATCCGTCTAGACCGCCTGCTCCCGGCATTGTCCTCCCCGTGGCCATGGAGGCGCCATCTAGACTGCCTGCTCCCCCACACTGCCCCCTGTGGAGCAGTGACTCCAGCAGTCCCTACCACACACAGTCATAACAAGACTCTAACCCAATGAGAACAGTGTTTATCACAACATCAGGTCCCTTCTTACGCACTGTCACCAACGTGATGATTACCAGGAACAATCAACAAAGGTCACAGAATAAAAATAACCACCGCAGTTAAAGCAGTAGAGTGGCCAGGTGCTGTCCTTTACGCAGGTGGAAAAGGGAGACCTTCAAGGAGCAGGTGCTTGTGGAAGGGCTGCTATGCGCCGGGGGGTGTCGCGGGCGCTAGGAACGCAAAGAGGGGAGGAGACAGGCCAAGGCCCTGCCTGCACGACGCTTAGGACCAAACTGATGGCAGGAACCGAGAAAAAACGCCACACACAAGGAAACGTGCTGCAGTCATTTTGTTGGCACTTGAGGGAAGGGGCAGGAAAAAAGGCTGAGCTCCGGAAGGAAGAGGAGAGAGAGGGGGGTTTTAAGGGCTCTGCGTCATAAAGGGAGGAGGACTGCAGGGTTACTAGAGATGGGGGAGAAAAGTGGCTCGGCCACCAGAGGGGAAGCGGGAGGCCACGAAGGGAGCAGCCACACAGAGGTCCCCGCACGGGAATGACCCTGCCAATTCTAGGAACTGCAACGTCTGATGCTAGAGACACTAGATGATTCGTGGTTTTGACCGCATGTTCACTGCCACACACAGGCCTCAGCCACCGTGTCGCTACTGCCACCCACAGTGACCTTCCTATGGGAGGGTTGGGGGGACAGCGGCAGAGTCGTGCTCTGTCGCCCGGCTGGAGTGCCGTGGTGCAGTCTCGGCTCACCACAACCTCGGCCTCCTGGGTTTAAGCAATTCTCCTGCCTCGGCCTCCAGAGTAGCTGGAATTACAGGCACATGCCACCAAGCCCGGCTAATTTTTATATTTTTAATAGAGATGGGGTTTCACCCTGTGGGCCAGGCTGGTCTTGAACACCACAGTAACCTCTTAATGCTCAGTTGGCACCACCAGCATACTCTAGACCCTCCCATGCTGTCCCATCCACTTGGAACAAAACAGGAACCTCACTGTGGCCTCCAAGGCCATTTGTATCTGGCCCTCATGGCCTCTCAGACCTGCCGTCTGCTGTTTCTCTTCACTCACTCTGCCACCCCACACTGGCCTCTCTGTGGACCCTCAGAAACCCAGGGAGCCCATTTCAGGGCTGTACACACTGCCCCTTCCCACCTGGACACCCCCAGAGCACTGTCCACCCTGAGCACCATCCACCCTGAGCACCGTCCACCCTGAGCACCGTCTGCCCTGAGCACCGTCCGCCCTGAGCACCGTCCACAGCTGCACTCAGATGGTCAGTCTGTCCCAGTGGCCTCAGTCACCTCCAGCCCTTCACTGCTCCTGCACAGCTGCACCCGTGCCAGCTGTGGGCATCGGTGTACCTACTGTTTGTCTTGCAGCTGGCACTTGCTCCTGAGAGCAGACACTTCAGCTCCCCACTCTGCCCCAGTGCATGAAACAGTACAGCCAGGAGTCATGAGAGACCGGGGTATGAAGAAAACTGAGCCCCAGTGACAGAGACAAAGTGGCTGCAGTGTGTACTGGCCAGGGAGACAAAGTCCCCCAGCCCCTGGAGAACCCACAGAAGTTTTAGGAGGAGGGGCTGCCCACTGCACACACCACTGAGGTCCCAGCTACTTGGACATGTCAGCAGAGGAGGCCTTTGAAGACCCAGGCACTCCTGAGTCACAAATGCACTCGCAGTAGCCCCAAACATGGAGTCACCCCCCACCCAACCAATATTCACAAGAAACGCATCAATTTTCCTTCTTCCTGGCTCACATTAGCGTCGGGTATAGAAGGGTCCTTCCTGTGGACACTCGGCTCCCTGGGCCTGACGGCGGACTCATCCTTTACGAGGCGGCTGGAGCCAACCAGGTTTTTCCATCCCTTTCCCCCGTGTGCAGGTTTCATTCAGCCGTGTGCACTTGCTGGATGATTCTAGAAAGCTGATGAGGCAGAGATGTGACAGCAATTTCTACAGTATGATGTGCTGTTATAAAAAGCATGGCTACAAAACAGACATGGAGATGCAAGCAGAAGAAGGCAGCTTGTGCTCATTCGAGTTAATGAATCCAGAGGCTGTAGGGGCCCCACATGGCTTCTCGGTGGAGGAGGGGCAGAGCTCTGGGGAACGCTGGTGCACAGCCAGCACGTGTGCAGCAGGACGGCCCGTGTGTGCTGTCACCACAGGCTGGGGCCAGAGGGACGTGCCAACCAACTCAGGGGACAGGCAGAGCCAGGCGGGAGCTGGGGTAGGAGCAGGGTCAGGAGGGCTGTGGGAGCTGTGAGGAGGGACCCAGATTCCACCGCAGGGCGTCCTTCCCCCATGGGGACAGAGCTTCCACGGTAGCTGCGAGTGGACCAAGCCTTCTTCCCACACCCATGCTGGCTGTAGCCAAGCAGATCCGGTTCAAATGCCCAGAGCCTGCCCCGAAACGTGGTCAGACCACAAAGCAGGCACGGCAGCCCCTGAGAAATGAGTGAGGCCACACTGCAGGTACCCTAAAGCAACGGCTTCAGCAAAGGAGGGAGAGATGTATTTATTCTATATATGCATATTCTATATTTATGTGTTTATTACATACTTCATATATACAAATGTTTTATATATTTACATATTGTAAATAATATAAATAAAAGACTTGGATCATAGAGATGATGATTGCCAACATAACTGTTGGATTGCAGTAGGATCAGAGGTAAATATTTCTTAATGTTCTTGATTGTTGGTATGAAACTTTTAAAGACAGATAAGTGTTTGCACATGTATGTGAGTGCATGTGGGTATGTGAGTGTGTGTGCACGTGTGGGGGCGTGAGTGCATGTGGGTGCATGAGTGCGTGTGCATGAGTCCAGGCATGTGTGGGTGGATAAGTGCGTGTGGGTGAGTGCCTGTGCGCATGGGTGTGTGAGTGCATGTGCGCATGTGGGTGTGTGAATGCGTGGGTGTGTGAGAGCATGTCATGTGGGTGTGTTTGTGCATGCGTGTGCACACGTGCTTCCTGGAGACCTAGATGTGCTGAGAAAATTAGCTGCATAAATGTGTCAGCCATTCTCTGATCTGGGTCTGATTAGACACAGGCGATGGGTCTCAACAGAGTCTTTGAAGTCTGGAGAGGTGAGCCTAAGACAGGGCAGGGTGGGCTGGCCCCCACCTGGGGGGCTGATGGCTGGGTCTGCTCCCCAGTGACAGAGTCTGGTCTCCAAGGATGTGGGGCGCAGGCGCAGGGGTGGGGCCGGAGGGTACAAGTAGAGAAATGCAGGAAGCCAGGTCAGTGTGGCACAGCCAGGGGGCCACACTCGGGATGTGTGTCATTTTCACAGCTCTCTGGGCAGATCTGGGCTAGAGCATGGCTGTCCATGCAGAAATCCCCTCCCCTGCACGTCCCCCACCACGCTCTCTCCAGCTCACTTCCCAGCCTCCACCCACATCTCTGCAGGCATGCGTGGAATTCAGAAGTGAAGAAGGCAAAGAGCTGCCAATTCTGATGGGAGGGAAAATGGCAAGCAGAGAACCAAGCAGCCAGGTCTGTCTCCCTGAGTGGGTTTCCACGTGGAGGGATCATCACCATGCTAAGGGATGACACGCGGTAAGGTCAAGCTTAATTTCCCTCCTTCAGAGAGATGTACAGTGAAACATAGCTAGCAAACAAGGAAATCTAAATGAGAAATTATCATTTAGATCAAAATAAGACCTTGTCATAAACACTACTTTGTTTCTAGCTGGAGATAGATAAATGCAAGAGGCAGCATTTTGAAAAACAGCAGCAGGTGTCCTGTGTGTGGAGGGGGCGGTGACATTCACAGCCCTCATGTTCATCACCAAGGGGGACACCACACATGGCGAGACACCTCCTTCCCTAGGAATGCAGACACAAGGGGAAAAGCTCCTCTTCCCCAGTCAGCCTAAGAAAATCCCCACCACAGAGTCCAATTCTCAACTCATTCTATTGCCAACAACATAAGAGAATTCTGGGGCAAGTTATTTCCTTTTAAAGAAGTCTGTGATTGACATCATTTCATTTCTTTATATAAAGTTTCCAGTGTGTCCGAGACAAAGAGACGCACCCTGAACCTGGGGGGCCCCAGGCAGGTCGGCAGCTTCCCCTTTCTGGTCCGAGGTCTCACAAGGTACAGCATCTGTAGCACATCAAATTCAGACTGCTGGGAGCACAGGAAGACTGAACACCGGCCCCCGGCTTTTCTCCAGGACATCGGAGAGGGCATCGGAAGCCCTGAGCAGTCCACCGCCCACCCTGGGGCTCACATCCCCCTGCCACCGCCTCCCTGTGCACAAGCTCCTTGGGCACTGTGGCCATCACCCACTGCTTGCCAAGCCTGGTTCACTCCATCCACTCACAGGGAAGACAACTTCCTGGACCCTTTCATTAGCTGGGCCCATGCGGCCAGTTCTCACCCATGAGCCGTGAGCAGAAGGCCTGGGTGCTGACGCCCTGTGCCGAGTCCTCCAGAATCACACCCCACCCCCACCCCCAGCGGTGGCCTGCAACGCTTATAGTACCAGAGCGGCTGGGGTCCCTGAGGGACAACAGTGAGCAGAAGTCCCCAGCAACCCAGACAGACATGCTGCTGAGGCAAGAAACAGACTTCAGGGGTTGGGCTGTTTGCTGCTATGGTGTGAGCTAAGCTGTCCAGGCAGACACAGGAATAGAATTCCTCCCCTCCAACCCTTCCAAGCCATACTCATGTGACATGTCCACCAAAGTAAAGCCAAGTCCCCATCAGTGAATACGTATTTTCCTACCATCACCAACAACACTACAGTGTATGTACTGATGCATAATAACTATGTGACCTGTTCCTCAGTTCCTGCACCTGTGCAGCCCTGTTCTAGGCACTAGGGATCCAGAAACTCAGGAAACATACAAAGCTTTGTGGAGGGAGAGATCACAGAGGGATACACCGTGCTAAGAAGTGATAAGCACTATAAAAACAAAGCACTGGCGGGGAACGGAGGACAACAGAGACAAGGTGGTCAGCAGATGGTGGTCAGCAGAGGCTGCCTGCAGGTGTCTGTGCTGGCGCGGCTCATGTGGGCTCACAGAAAGGTCTCCTGAGTCGTGTTTGGTGAAGCCATCTGGTAACTTGAAAATAATCATGGTGGAAATATTTACACCATGGGAATGGGCAAACCACAAACCAAAGGGTTCTGGGCTTTTTCTTGACTCCCTCAGAAAGCTGGTTAACAGCACACCCCTGGATATTTGAATTGAGAGCAGATAAGAATGAGAGGCTAGCCCAGTGGCTCCTAGCAGTGAGGAGGAGCACTGTGGACAGAAGAAACCGCCCATGCGGAGACACCTCAGTGGGGATTGTGTGATATGCAGGGAGGCTGGGGTGAGGACTGATAGGCAAAAAGGGGTGTGGACAGGCGAGGGGAAGAGGGGTCTGCAGATTGGACCTTGTAGACCACGGTAGGAACATTGCTGTGGATCCTGAGCATGAGAAGACATCTTTTTGACCTTTCTGTATCTTTTAATGTATACGGCAAAACCACAGACCCAAAGCAAAAACTAAAAACAGGGACAGAAGGTAGGTAGAGTTTCATGACCAGAGACATGAGCATTTCCTGACAAGAGCAAGGATCCCATGTGCTTTGAGAGTCACTGTGAGCTGCGCTTCTAGACTCTGTGCACAGCGGCCTCAGCAGCTTGGCCCACAACCCTCAGAGCCCTAAACACCCTATCCATGGGCAGCTGGCAAGTGTCCAGCGGCATGCCGGCATCTGAGCTGTGCGGGATGAGGATCTCCTCCCACGGGAAGCAGATGGCCCCTGCATGTGTACTTGCTCATACCCAGGACCAAAGTAATCATCCAGAAAAGAGAATCAAGCCAAACTGTTCAGTCCTCCCAGCCAAGTGGCTGGTAAACCCATGCCTCCCTGAGTCTGGAAAATGGAGAGATGGGGATGAAGCATGAGCTGGCAGGGCAAGGAGGACAGTGGGGAGTCCTCAGCACAAGCTGCTGGCAGCAGTGAGGAGGAGCCCCGCCGAGAGCCGAGAGGCATATGTGCGCACCACATGCCACACACACAAGCCTCAAGCCCTAAACGAATCACACCAGGACAGAGATTGCAAGATGGCGTGTTTCCATCACGTCTCCAGGCACAGTGCCTGGTAGCAAAGATCTTCATGTAGAAAGAGACTGACACTGTGGAAGGAGTCAGGGGGTAGAACAGGAACCTCTGGACAGAGATCGGAACAAAGAGAAGTGAAGAGGATGGCCAAGACCTTTATGGAGTAGACAAAATGTTCCAACTCCAGCCTGAGTTCTGCAAGATCGGGGTGGGTTGCATTGCAGGATTTCTCCTTTCTCACCTGGTAGGATGACCTGCCCCTTTCTCCACTGGTGCTGTGGCTCTGAGAGTAGGCCAGAGGCTCAGGTTCAAATACAGTTCCCTCTATTCACTGTGTGACCTTGGACAATTCCTCAAGCTCTCTGCACCTGTCTTCTCAGCTGTAAAACAGGGATGGTGATGGTACCTGACTTACAGGACAGCTATGGTGACAGATTTGATTAAAACCATATGTGGCTCACTGGGTGGAAAGTGGTGCCTAATAAATGCTAGCTATAGTTTTAATTGCCACTGTATTCATCCCTCCTCACACTGCTTTAAAGACACCACCTGAGTCTGGATAATTTTTAAAGAAGGAGGTTTAATGGACTCTGTGAGAAATAGAAAAGTTCCTCTTCAAAGTTTCCTTTCTTGTTAAAGAATAATAGTAAGTGTTAGGAATAATAGTCTCTTTTAAAGACTTTCTTCAAAGCCTTCTTGCTAGCAGCTCTTTGTTAAGCCCTATCCTATGTAGCTGTTAGACATGCTCACAGGCGCATAGTGCATTCTGTGTCTTTGTACTTTAACCAAGATATCTGTGCAGGACATGCTCACAGGCCTGTCCCAGCTCGCAGCCTCTGCCCCTTCCTTATTTGGACTTCCTGTGTGTTCTCCATGACTTTTACCTGTTTAGAAAAGTTTTAAGTCATTAGCCAATTGAGTTTTAGTTCAGACTGTGAAGTCTAGCTCCAACAAAATCCGACACAGCAGTAAAGATGACTCCAAATTCATAAAAGATAAATACGTCTGCTTTTCTTTTGTTCGTTGTATTCTCATAGCAAGATGGCTAATGGGAGCACCCTTTCTGCAGAAAATAAAATTGCCTTGCTGAGAGATCCTTTGTGTCAGTGCTGATTTTTCTTTGGAGCACAGAGCATCTGTTTCTGACAGACTCACAGTTCCACAAGGCTGGGAAGGCCTCAGAGAACTTACAATCACAGCAGAAGGTCAGGAGGAAGCAAGGCACGTCTTCCAAGGCGGCAGGAGACAGCACGAGCACACAGGAAAACTGCTGTGTTGAAAACCATCAGATCTCGTGAGAACTCCCTCCCTATCATGAGAACAGCATGGGGAAAACTGACCCATAATCAATCACTCCCACCTGGTCCCTCTCGCCACACATGGGGATCACAATTCAAGATGAGATTTGGGTGGGGACATGGATCCAAACCCTATCGGCCACTTTACTGCTATTATCATCATTATATTGTTACTGTCCATATTATCATCATCACAATCAAAAATGCCTTTATGGTACAATAAATGGGAAGCCGACACCCCTCCATCTCATTTGAAATTCAACCCCTCCCCACCTGCCAACCCTCAGAATGTTAAACATCTCTTTAAAAAATGGTGATCACTGAAACAGTAATTATATAGGTAACGTAACCTATGTTGTATATCAGCAACTATATGCTGACTAGCTTGATGGCAGAGTGATCATTTCACAACGTATACATGCATCAAACATCCTGCCCTACATCTTATAGAGCTGTGGCTTTTGCTTGTCAATTATACCTCAACAAAGCTGGGGGGAAAAATATCTTCTCTGAAAGGCAAATGTCAGCTGGATGCTTTCGCATTAAGCCATTATCACTTAGCAGCACGCTGTGGCAAATTATTCACAGGATTCAGAGATTCCAGGAAAATAAAGGCAGTACAGGCTTGGGAGCTGATGAGTAGGTCTGGGTAAGGGCCAGAGCTGGGGCAGAAGCTCAGAGGATTCCATCCATTTCCCTCTGAGCCTTCTGGTTCTCTGCCTTTACTGGCCTTGGGCCCACCCAATGCCTCTACCCCCCGTCTCCAGAACCATCTTTCTCAAGCCTCACTCTGGATGGTTGCTGCTCTGCACAAGACTCCAGCATGGCTCCCGGCTGCCAGCAGTACAAAGTACAGACCTGCCTGACATCCAAGACCTCCTGCAGCTTTGCCCTGTGTCACCTGTCCAACTTCACCTTGACCTGCCCCTCCAGCTGTGTCTCCAGCCATGCACAGCCTGTTCTCAGGTCCCAGCTGTACACGCCTGTGTTCTGTTTCTTGATCATTGAAAACTTGCTCCAGCCTTGGGGCCTTTGCACTGCAGGCCCCTCTGCCTGAACACACTTCCTTTGGATCTTCATGGTGGTTCATGCCTTGGCATTCTGCTCACGAATGCCCCCTTCTCAGAGAGATCCCCTCGCTACCCAGCGACCAATTCCCTTGCTGTGCTCCCTCTCCGCCCTTATCTATGCCTTCCAATGCATGCTTCACTCTGAAGTCACAGGCCCACGGGTCCTCGCCCAGGGCCTTAGGGCTGAACATATGCAGAAATTCAGAATGGCTTGGATTTCTAAGATTCGCACCAAACATATCTCATGCTCCCAGCAGTGTCTGACACCGTCTTTCATTATTAAATGTATTCATAGTTCTGCTGTGAAATATGTAAATACAAATCAAGTGGGATTAAAAAAGATGAGAAGTTGTCTCACATCATGGGTTGAGATTTTGATGCCAAGTCAGTTATTTTTCAGCTTCTCATGGTTTTCAGAGCCGTCTGGATAGCGCAGTTGTGGAGAAGGGGTGGGGCAGTGGAGCCCAATGCTTCAACTGTTTGTTCTCAGTCTCCTGGTGCAGAAAACAGCTCACACAGCAGGTCTGAGCCCTTCTGGGAAGGGCTGATTGCAAGCCCAGCTGGTTGTGCAATCTTGAATCAGGAGGGCTTACCCCATTCCCTGGCTAATAAGAGGTTCCCAGTGCCCAGCCTGTTTCTAGAAACAATGTGGGTTGGACTAGATACCTGCTTTCCTTATGAGAGCCTGGGCAGCAGGTGCCCATGTGACTAGCCCATGGTAAAAACCCTGGGCCCTGACTCTAATGAGCTTCCCAGGTAGATGACGTCTCAGGCCTATCCTCACAACTCGTTGCTGGCACGATTAGGCACATCCCCTGCAACCCTACTGGGAGCGGCTCTGGGGAGCTTGTGCCTGGTCTCCTCTGGACCTGGCCCCATGGACTTCTTCCCTTTGCCGGTTTGCTTGTAAACTTTTGCCAGAGTAAAACCCTCGTAGCTGTGAGTACAACTGTGTGCTGAGTCCTGTGAGAACTGAGAGCATCAGCAAATCTGGAGGTGGTCTCGGGGATCCCCAGCACACCTCCCCATCAAGCACAAGCTCACTGGGTCAAAGTGCCTTGTCTGTCCTGGGTAATAAGACTTCACACTAGTGCCCAGTCAATAAACACTAGATGAATGGACTCATTGATGGGCATGTTCACCATCAGACCAGAAGCAATGGTGAAGGGTCCAACAGTTCCCCAACCACAAAACAGGAACCAGAGCTCGAGAGAGGCAAAATCCACACTTAATAAAGACCAGATCAGTATGGCTCACAGCCTGGGGCCAAATTCAGAATTGGTAATATTCACTCTGGGAGGCCAAGGCAGGTGGATCACCTGAGGTCAGGACTTCGAGACAAGCCTGGCAAACATGGTGAAACCCCGTCTCTACCAAAAAGCCAAAAAACAAAAAAATAGCCTGGCTAATGGTGGTGGGCGCCTGTGATCCCAGCTACTCAAGAGGCTGAGGCAGGAGAATCACTTGAACTCAGGAGGCGGAGGCTGCAGTGAGCCAAGATCGCATCACTGCACTCCAGCCTGGGCGACAGAACCAGACTCCGCTAAAAAAAAAAAAAAGTAATATTGACCCTGCCTTATATGGTGTGGCTCTGGTGTCCCCACCCAAATCTCACCTTGAACTGTAATCTTCCCCATGTGTTAAGGGCAGGGGAGGTGGAGAGAACTGAATCTTGGAGCGGTTTCCCCATACTGTTCTCATGGTAGTGAGTCAGTCTCACAGGGTCTGATGGTTTTGTAAAAGCGCTCTTGCCTGCTGCCAGGTAAGATATGTCTTGTGTCCACTTCACTTTCCACCATGATTGTGAGGCCCCTGCAACCATGTGGAACTGTGAGTTCATTAACCCTCTTTCCAAGTTACCCAGTCCCGGGTATGTCTTTATTAGCAGTGTGAGAACAGACTAATACACCCCCTTTATTTAAAAGTTTGATATTTTCTTCATCGGGGACTGTTTGCATTAATTTTGATATTTTAAATATTGCAATAAGGCTGGGTGCAGGGGCTCACGCTTGTGATCCTAGCACTTTGCAGGGCTGGGGCAGACAGATCACCTGAGTTCAGGAGTTCAAGACCAGCCTGGCCAACATGATGAAACTCTGTCTTCTCTATTAAAAGTACAAAAATTAGCCAGGTGTGGTGGTGGGAACCTGTAATCCCCCTACTCAAGAGGCTGAGGAGGGAGAATTGTTTGAACCTGGGGCGGCGGATGGAGGTTGCAAAGAGCCAAGATCACGCCACTGCACTCCAGCCTGGGTGACAGAGCAAGACTCCATCTCAAAACATTTATATCACATTAAAACATCTTCTATCTTGGCTCCAGATATTTTCAGTGCCACCCATGCACTGTGCACTGAGGCAGGGGCCACGTGGCCACACCCTCATCCTGCCCTTCACCTGCTCATGTTCATGGGCCAGGCACCAGAGGTGATGGGTTTCCAAGACAGGCAGGTCCTGGACAGAGCCGTGTGTGTGTTTGTCACATACAAAAGAGACTAGCTCAAGGGGGCAGCCTCTGCGTCATAAACTGAAATGTCTTGTGGTCCCAGGTCAGGTAGAAACACAACAGGGTGGGGGGTGTGGATCTGTGAGCTGAAGACCACCTAGGGGCCCCACCCCTCCAGTGATGGTTTCCAAGCTCACGCTCAGATCACTTCTGTCTTAAGAGTTGATTTTACATAACTCCAAAAGTTCCGTCTCCATCCCAGATCCCACCTCCAAGGTCCATGCTCGCCCCCAGTGCCCACCCAGCCTGTCCTGGTGGAGGTCTCAGAGGCACCACAAGTGCATCCAGAATGAAACGGGACTCCCAGCCTTCCCGTCAGCCCTCCCACGTCAGCAGATGGCAATTCCACCTCCCACTGCTCAGGCCACACACCTGTCACCCTCCTTCCTCTGTTCTCTTTGTCCTGTGGACTCTGACTTCAAGACATATACAGAGCCTAAGCCCCTTCGCCATAGCTCCTGCTACAACCCTGGCCTGACTTGTCACCGTCCCTCGCTGGGCTGTAAGAACAGCCTCTCAGTGGGTTTTTTCTAGTCTGTTTTTACTCCCCATTAGTAAGCTCTCAATACAGTGGCTAGAAGTCACAACACCAAAAAATAAGTCACGCACTATCATTTTGCGTATCACCTTTTAATGACTTCCGGTCTCACAGTTAGACCAGAGGCCATAAAGGCTCTGCATGGCCTGGCTGCTCCTCCCTCCCTGGCTCAGTCACTTTCTGACCTCGCTGCCACCACAGCCTCAGGGCCTCTGCAAGGCAGCAACCTGCTGCTGCCTCTGCCTGGCGCTCCCTTCCATGAATACCCACATGGCACGCTTCCTCACCCACTTAAGGTCGCTACTCAAATGGCCTCTTCTTAGAGACGCTTTCCCTAAACATCCTACTAAAATTACAGACCCCTCCACCTCCCTCCCTCCTCTGCTGTCTCCATAGCACTCTCTACCTCTGAATGCAGCAGATGCCTTTATTCATTTATTTGGCTGGCTCTTCTGCTCCCATTGGAAGGCCAACTGCACAGGGGCAGGGATTTTTTAAATCTGTTTTGTTCACTATTGCATGTTCTGTGCCTGGTACATAATGGACCCTCAATAAATTAGTATTGCATAAATGAATGAATGAATCTTGTTTCCTTCATTTCAAAGGTGAAGAAGTGGGAGCTCAGAGGAGTCAGCGCTTGCCTGAGAACACGCAGCCCAGAGGGGCAGAGGCAGACTGTGTGATTCCAGCCCATGTGCTTCCTACCCCGCCCCGCCGGCACTTAGGAAGCATGCATCCTGCTCGAGGAGGACACGTGACGCCATGCATGGCTCTGTCGAGCACCACACTTGCCAGCTGCTGGCCCGCTTAGAGACAGCTGTGAGTTCCTGCAGACATAAAGTCTTACTTGTTACTGCACTGCCATTGCTTTATCTAGACCAGTGGTTCTCAAAGCACCACCAGCATCACCCGGGGCCCTGGAAGAAATGCACAGTCTCTGCCCAAACCCCAGACCTGCTGAATCAGAAACTGGAGGAGGGGCCCAGCCATCTGTCTTCCAAGCCTTCCATGTGGTTCGGGTCTAATCCGGGCTCTGACCTAGACTCCGGGTCTCCGGAGAGCAGGGCATGTGTCTGGTTCATTCATTCAAAAGCCCTTAACATTGTCATGTCATAAAGTTGCTGTGCAGAATGTGTCTGATGAATGAGTAACTGAAAGCCACCTCCACTGTGACTGACTGCAAAAGGGTGATGTCAACAGGTATTTATCAACGTCCTCTTCTATACTCAAGAATGTTCAAGGGGCAGTTGTAAAAGTCATTAGGAGTGACTACCTTTAGTTCAAGAAGTTATAGTACAGCTGGAGGAATAAATCACCAACACGTTAAATATCAAATGCCACCATCAATGAGAGGTGCACAGTCCCACCATGATTCAGTGCCCAGAGTCAGTGCCCATGCTAGCTGGGCAAGTGAAGGCGAGCCCCAACACTGTGCTGTGTGGCCTTTGGCAACTGGCATAATGCCTCTGTACCTCTGGCTTCATCTGTGAAGCAGGGACTTGAGCACTTTCCTTGTAGGATTGTTAGGAAGATTAAATAAGCTAATGAAGGAAAACTGCTTGAAAAGGCCCGTGGCACCTAATGAACACTTTGTAGGTGTTAGTCGTCACTGTCACCATGACTATCACTGCCATCACCTCATCACTATCACCACCATCCCCTCATCACCATTACATCATCATCGCCTGCATCACCACCATCACCACCATCCCCTCATCACCATCACATCATCACCATTGCCTTCATCACCGCCACCACATCACCTCATCACCATTATATCATCATCATTATCGCCACCACCATCACCTTTTTTCTTTGTAACTATTTTTTATTTTGTATTAAAATTTCACATTTTGTAACTATATTTTTATTTGTTAAAGCTGTTTTTTTTTTTTTTGAGACAGAGTCTCGCAATGCCACCCAAGCTGGAGTGCAGTGTCATGATCATAGCTCATTGCAGCCTCAATCTTTCAGGCTCAAGCAATGCTCCTGCCTCCTGAATAGCTGGGATGAACAGATGTGCGCCACCATACCCAGCTGTTTTTTTTATTGTTTTTGTATAGATGAGGTCTCACTCTGTTGCCCAGGCTGATCTTGAACTCCTGGGCTCAAGGGATCCTCTTCCCTTGGCCTTTCAAAATGCGAGGATAACAGGCATGAGCCACTCAACCCGATGACTCCCACCCCCATCCCCACTACTGTCATGGCCCCTGAGTGTAACAATATCCCCGCTGGAGTGAGGAGGGCAGGCCCTCTGGTTTGTGCTTTTCTGCTCATGAGGCTGGAAGAGGGAAATGCCTTTTCTCCATTTTCAGCAGCTTGACCCTTGGGGAGGAAAAAGGGTGTTGAAAGACATTCATCGAAAACTTGGTAGGAAATTCACTGCCCAGACACATGTTTGGTCTGCTCAGTATCCGCATGTATGAACATGGAAAATTTGGAATCAAATGGCCACTTTTAGGGCTGGTTGTGGTCATATGCGCCTATAGTCCCAGCTACTTGGAGGCTGAGGTGGGACAACTGCTTGAGCCCAGCCGGGGAGGTCCCGGCTGCAGTGAGACGTGTTTGTGCCACTGCATTCCAGCCTGAGTGACAGTGAGACCCCGTCTCAAAAAGAAAAAGCCATTTTTTAAAACCAGAAGAGTCTACATGAGAATCTGGTTTTCTAACATCTTTTTCAAAATCCAAAGGTCTAGCAGCACTGAGTCCAGGAAATTCAGCAAGTGCTGAGTCACGGCTGCCCTGCAGGGAAGCCAGGCGATGTGGCCGCAGTCCCCACCACCCCCTGCTGCTCTGGACTTTGCAGAGTTCTCCCACCGCTTGCGCGATTCCCACATTTCACTTCTTGGTCTGACCCCCACAGGCCTTTTGAGTTTGCCAGCCCTGAGGCTACGGAAAACAAAGCAGACATGAGAAGAGCAGAGGAAATGGGCCAGAGCACCAACGTGGGAGCCGCTGACTGTTTTCCTATGACTGATTTCTCTAATATTGCTGACGTGGGTTTTAGTCGCTTAAAGGTATTTCAAAAGTCATTATGAAAGTGAACACAGCCACTTCCTGTGATTAACCAGGAAATACTCACTGATCTGTCTCTGACAAGATAAATGGACTTCATAGCTTTGTCTTCCCTCAGGAGAATTTATAAATTCAGATGAAAAGACAGGGGAGTAACGTCCTCCACGCTCAGCCTGACGCCTGGATGCGGGTCCCGCCCAGCGCACACCGTTCGGCACCTGTCGGCACATATGATGCCCCTGTCCTCCCTCTGCTCCTCCGCACCGTCCTGCCAGCACTCCGCACCCAACAAGGCAGGGTCCTCCCCGCCCACGGCATCACAGTCCCGTCCTGTCCATTCCTACTCTGAGCCTCGGCACCTGTTATCCCCCAATCCCATCCGAATCGTCTCCTTTCCTTTCTGGTCCAGCAGTTCAACTCCTCTCCAAGCGTCAAAACCCAGCCCGAGTCCTGCCTTCTCCAGGCAGCCGTCAGCCCCTTCTCATGCTCTGAGTTTCATTTATAAGTATTTCCCAACCCACAAAAAGCGGGTTCCAGCCACACTTTGTGCCTATCCACATCTTGTCTGTTTAGTTCATTTTGTAATATTTTTATTTAAATCAACTCATTTTAACATTTTCTCAAGGAGACTCACCTTCAAGGAGGCTCAAGTTCACTACACTGAAATGGAGAACCAGCACCATTCACTACAATGAGTGGTCATGAAAACAAATACGAGAGAAGTCAATTGCAATTAGATCTTGTCTAAATGCTCCACCTTGCCCTGGTCACTGCACGTCACCCAAGACCTGTTCCTTCTGCACGACTGAAGGGAGACTCGCTGTTGGAGGGGCAGTGGAGGTGCATTGCACCCCCAGAGACGTCCTCATTCTCAGAACCAGAAAGATTTCAGGAGACGAGAAAGAGAGTCCTGTGCCATGTGGCTCAATGATACGGAAAGCATTTGGGGACATCTCTGCAGAGTATATTCACTTTGTCACCTAGGATATGTTGTATTATTCTGTCACCTGTTAAACATAGGATTATCTTGTTTCATTTCCAGATGAGACAGGAAGCTCAGTGTCTTCCCCAAGTGTCTGGCAAGGTGACTGACCACACAGTGGAGCTCACGGAAGATATCTGATGTAGACTGTGTTTAAATGGGTGTCCCAAACATGAGTAAAAGTCTTCTTTGGTAGCTGCAAGCCCCACAGGGGATTTGCAATGATGGAATCAGGAATTCCTTGTGAAATTAATCTCCGGACTTTTGTGCAGAACGTCATATATTAAACACTCGGGACATCAGCCTCTGTCCTAAGAGAAGTTGGTGACTGTGTGTGTTGATCAGACTTGCTAACCAGCAATTGAAAAATCAATATTCGGATCTCCAGTGACTATATCCTCCTATTCCAGCTACAGTCGGTAACAACAGTGAAATGTAATCATCCTTCTCAGGAAGATCCTGGTGGGGCTGTCAACCCAATTAATTCCAGCAAAGTAACATGGCCTCTTGCATCAACCAAGATTTGTACACACAAACACACTTTCACAAGTGCACATGTGCGTGCACGCACAACATACATTTTCATCTGCTTGGTTTTGCTTTCTGCTAAAATAGAAAGACTCTTCAAAAAAAAAAAATAGCTCTTGCTGAAAAGCACTCATTTATGTACTCTATGAATCATTTTCTTTTCTGCAAACAAAGCTCCTCGTTTCTCTCAGAGTCTGCTTTGAAATCTTTGCTGGAAGACAGGGTCAGCCCCAGGGTGAGATGAAGGCTGTGCCCTGGGTTCCTGCCATGCAGGCAGCTAACTCCTGACACTCCACACCATGACTGATGGACTGACAGAGTGCCAGCCATGCCAGTGTGTTCTCACCACAGAAAAATACTACATAGGTGAGGTGATGGATGTGTCAGCTTCATTTAATCCTTCCACGATGTATAAATAGATCAAAACATCACAGCGTACCCTTAAATATATGTTATTTTTAATAAAAAGTACATATTTTTAAATTTTTAAAAATTGACCCAGTTTGAGTAGCTCCTCCTGAACCCACCCTGCTTCTGAGCGAAAATGGGAGCCTACCTTCAAGCCAGGCTTTCCAAACTTAGCTTCACACTGAAATCACCAAGGATTTTTTTAAACTCCCAAAGCCCTGGCCACGTCGCAGAGCTGCTAACCCACAGTCCTCAGGGTGAGGAGAGGGCACCACCCCCTCGGGCTCCCCAGGTGTAGATGTGGTTAGAAACCACTGATGAGTGAGTTTCTGGCAAGGATTGGAGTCTTGGACTCTGGATACAAATCTACTAAGAATTTGTTACATCTGTATAGGAAACACGTGAGCGCATTCTTCCTGGAGACGCTTCTATACCAGGAAGGCAATCCCCACACCAACGGGAAAAGGCAACTTTAGAGTCAAATAGCACAGTGACAAGCAGCCTCCCCAGTGAGGGCTCTCAGCGCAGCCCTGAACGTGAAGGAAGCAGAGATCCACCTTGAGGAACGTCACCCCCACACCCGAGGCTGTAGCTCCAGGCCGCCTGCCAACCGACAGCACACATAACAGCTCCTAATCAACCTCATCTCCCCTGAGACCAGAAGATAGACTCCCCAGGGCTACAGCACAAAGAGGCCAGCGGCCCCCAAACAACAGCTCAACTTGCATGCCCCATCCATCAGAGCCCCTGCCAGAAAGAAACAGTTCCAGCAACGTGCCAGGAAGTCTTCCCCTCCGCCCTAGGGCGCCCGCAGCCCTCCCTCAGCAGTGGACAGCATGCACTTTTTGGCTGGTGAAAAAGCTGAGAATCTTGCACTAAGAAAGGATTCCAATGAGGTTAGAAAAGTAAAAGGCTTTACAAGGTGGCAGGTGGAGCTCCCTGCATTTCTCCTGAACGCAAAACCTGTTTCTTCTGGAGCCCTCCTGTTGCCAGGAGTGGCCGGAGCCCTCCCACTGTGTAAGCCACCCCTCATTTTCTGATACTTTTGAAAGAATCCAGTTTTTTAAAACTGCCCAGAAAAGCCTAGGATGGCAGGGACTCCACCTTCCCTTTTACTAGTGAAACAATCCTCACCCTCGAGGTGTCGCCAGGACGGCTGGCTGAGTCAGGGGCAAGTCGCACAAGAACTTCCGTAGGGAAGCGGATGGTCGCCTCGGAGCCAGCACAGCCGGGGAACGCAGGTGCAGACCCGAGCGTTCAACATCTCCCAGCAATGAGAGCCACACGCCCGAACTTCAGGCAAGAGGGATGAAATCTTCTCAGGGTACTTACTTCAGGTCGTATCCATTAGGCTAAGCTTGCTCTTATGCAAAAAAAAATGGATTAACTATCATGTTCCTAGATCCTGGGTACGGGTCCAGAAACTGACTTTAAAAATGAGGCGGTGAATAGGAAGTCAGGACACCACAATCAGCAATGGACGTGTTGGTTCTGACTTGGACCCAGCACATGGCTGGAACCTCCTCTTCCCACAAGGAGCCAGAAATGCTTTCTATACAGACTCAGGTAACACTGATGTGTTTAGAACTTGCAGGCGAGACGTCCCTGTCAAAACCACTTTGCCATCATGGGCAAACACAGGGATAGAGGATTCATAAATGGGTGGTGAGCACGGCACGTAGGCATGAAGGGTTGCCGGGGGCCGCATGCCCTGTTCCATGGAGGATCATGCTGTGTCCTAGGGCTGCCTTGACACATTCTCACTAACGGATGGCTTAGAACGGTGGAAATTTGACCGGGTGCCGTGGCTCACGTCTGTAATCCCAGCACTTTGGGAGGCCGAGGCAGGCGGATCACGAGGTCAAGAGATTGAGGCCATCCTGGCCAACATGGTGAAACCCTGTCGCTATTGAAAATACAAAAATTAGCTTGGCGTGGTGGCACGTGCCTGTAGTCCCAGCTACTCCGGAGACTGAGGCAGAAGAATCTCTTGAACCGAGGAGGTGGAGGTTGCAGTGAGCTGAGATCGCACCCTTGCACTCCAGCCTGGCGACAGAGAGAGACTCTGTCTCAAAAAAAGAACGGTAGAAATTGATCCTCTCACAGTGTGGAGGCCAGAAGTCTGGAATCCAGGCACCAGCAGGGCCGTGCTCCTCCAGAGGCATAGGGGAGGCTCCCTCCAGCCCCTTCCAGCTTCAGGGGCTGTCGGCAGTCCGGCCTCTCCCCGGCCTCACGTGGCCTTCCCCATTGTCTCTTGGAAGGCCCTTTTTTGGGGGTTTACCACCCAACTCAGGTGCCCCAGGACGGCCTCACCCAGAGATCTGTAACTGAATTACAATTGCAAAGACCCTTTTCCCAAATAAGGGCATATTCCCAGGTCCTAGTGATTGGGACACAGACATATTTAGGAAGCCACCAACCAACCCGATAGAGACACTAAAAATCACTTGTGGTTCCAAAACTCAAGGTTAACTGTGCATTCACATCGTGTCTACAGCCCTGAGGGTGGCGGGATGTCCCCCCCACCTCCTGGCTGCCCTGTCCTGCCCCGCTGCCCAGCTCAGCCACTTCCCAGGCCTGGAGGCAGAGACGGTGGAGGAGCCTGCTGGGCAGAATCTCAGCGTCCACAGGGGGGCTGGGGGCTGGGAGCGGGGCCAACGGGCTGTGGAGCTGGGTGTCCCCACCCTCTCCTCCTCCCAAGAGGCAAAAACGGAGAGCTGTTTCATGACAGCCTCACAACTGATTATCAGCACATGCCATAAGATGGTTATGCTAGTGATAGGTTAACTACATCCTCGTCCACCTGTGTAACTGAGTCGAGCAAGCTTCTTCACCACAACCAGGTACCAGGCGACGTGAGATAGGCAGCTCCGTCCTTGCACGAGCTGCTCCACATCATGCACGCCCAGCCTGATTTTCAAGAAGAATGGGAAATCCTGACTTGACGTGCATTCCCTGCATTTTTAGATGTTAGCAGTTATTTTTTCCTAAACACTGCAAGGCGAGCACAGTATCTCTGTCTGAAGGCAACATTTGCTGATCGACCTCTCACTGAAAATCCTGGGTTTCATGGGTGGTTGAAAAGTAATTCCTGACTTGTCAAGAATTGCTCTGACATCTCCGGAGCACTTTCCATCTCCTCTCCCAATCACTACATCTTAGGTTTCTATTTAAATAATGCTTAAGGCTATGAGGTTCTCTTGTGGTGATTATGAGGTTCTCTTGTGGTGGTTATGAGGTTCCCTTGTGGTGGTTATGAGGTTCCCTTACAGTGGTTATGAGGTTCTCTTGTGGTGGTTATGAGGTTCTCTTGTGGTGGTTATGAGGTTCCCTTGTGGTGGTTATGAGGTTCTCTTACGGTGGTTATGAGGTTCCCTTGTGGTGGTTATGAGGTTCTCTTGCGGTGATTATGAGGTTCCCTTGAGGTGATTATGAGGTTCTCTTGTGGTGGTTATGAGGTTCTCTTGTGGTGATTATGATGTTCTCTTGTGGTGGTCATGAGGTTCTCTTGTGGTGATTATGAGGTTCTCTTGTGGTGGTCATGAGGTTCTCTTGTGGTGGTTATGAGGTTCTCTTGTGGTGGTTATGAGGTTCCCTTGTGGTGGTTATGAGGTTCCCTTACAGTGGTCATGAGGTTCTCTTGTGGTGGTTATGAGGTTCCCTTGTGGTGGTTATGAGGTTCTCTTGTGGTGGTTACGAGGTTCTCTTGTGGTGGTTTGCATTAAAATTTCTTCCAGCTCCACACCAGCTTCTCAATTATACTGTTATGATTATTTGCAATGCCAGAAGGCTGTGTCTTGATCCATAAAACACTCAACACCAATAATTTCCCTTTATCCTCCTAATATTCAGGAGGATAGTATAAGCTATCCATTGCAGACACTGAAAAGTGTGCTGGTCTTGTTTGCCTTTCCTCACCTTACCAAGCGAAAACGACTTTCACCTTTGGGAAGAGCCTTTTCTCATATTGTACGGTCATGTAATGTCAAGACCCTGGCAAAGACCCCCGACTCCCAGTTCAGACTGCTCACCATCACAAAGCTGCCCCTGGCTAGGCCTTTGCCAGAGAAGTGTCCTTCACAATGTGGTCACAATGTGGTCAATCCAGTGGGTTATGACCGGCATTTTGCAAACAAGGCAGAAGATGAGACCGGTGGAGTGCAGCAGAAGACTCCAGATCGCACTGCACATAGGAAGGGAGGTTTGCGCCTACAACACTTATGTTTTAAGGCTGGGGTGTCCAACCTTTTGTCTTCCCTGGGCCACACTGGAAGAAGAATTGTCTTGGGGCATGCATAAAATACACTAACACTAACAATAGCTAAGATTTAAAAAAATTGCAATAAAATCTCATAGTGTTTTAAGAAAGTTTATGAATTTGTGTTGGGCTGTGTTCAAAGCCATCCTGCACTGCACGTGGCCCATGGGTAATGGGTTGGACAAGCTTGTTTTAAGGGGTGTGTGCACGCATGCTTGTGTATGTCTAAGTGTGTATGTACATGTAACTACTGTACCTCCATGTACATTTCTATGATTTATGGCCTCAAAACTCTAAAAACCCATTGTTCTTGAGTAACAAACTCCCAGAGATATTTTGGATTTACTTTTAACCATAAATCATCTTCCATCTCAATTTGGAGTGGGATGAGAATGTCCTGAGCAAAGAAAGTCAAACTACTGTTGCCAGGGACTAATGTAATAAAACACAGCAATGGTGATTAAGGTAATGGTGGCAGCTCACATTTGCTAAACTTCTGTTCCCTGTCAGGCACTATTTTAAAACTCTGCCTGTGTTATTAAGGCCATTACACCTGTGAGATTATTACCCCTGAGCAAGTGAAAAAACAGCCCAGTTAAATAAGGCACTTAAAGACATATGGTTAATAGCATTCAAAGACTGGATTTGAACCCAGGAAGTCCAGCTCTGGAGCCTGTACTCACTACCAAGAGACTGAACCACCTCTCACAGCAAACCATGCCGAAAGCCTGATGGGCTACCCTACAGCTAAACTCACTCAGACTATTAAAATTTCATCCTTTAATAAGCATCTCTCATTGCTTGAACAACTGCTGTAATCGCTTCTGCAGTGGCGAGGAGCCTGTGTGAGAAACAGATGTCCATGCACTCAGCATAGGGAAGGAAGGAAAGCACCACTGGAGACTTTTGCTCCAAGATAGCACCCCTTAAAACAAGCTTGTCCAACCCATTACCCATGGGCCACACGTAGTCCAGGATGGCTTTGAAGTAGCCCAACACAAATTCACAAACTTTCTTAAAACACTATGAGTTTTTTGGAATTTTTTTTTTAGCTTCTCAGCACCCCTGGGGCTGAGCAGGGCAAATATCCTGTGCCAGGGAGCAGGAGACAGCACAGCATGATGCCTTCAGCCAGTGTTCACCTATGGAACCAAGAGCTTGAGTTTCTGAAATCAAGTGTGCAAGGTGCTTAATGGCAGGAGGACACAATGTACCCGTGTGGATATTGGTGGCATTTTCCAACACCGAAATCTCGCACTGATACCATGATACCTCCTGTTTTTGAAAATCTGCTGTGCAGTTTTCTGAACACGATGCTTCAGCCAAGAAGTAGGCTAGAAAGACATCCCAGGAACCAACACAGATGTTGTAAAGCCATCGTCCCTGATGTCACACGGTTTACTTTCTAGGGGGCCATTTGAGACCCTCCCTTCACATCCACTCACCCTCAATGTGCACACAGTTCCAACTAATCAGCTGATTTTGTTCTTAAACTCACAACTGCCTGGAAGCAGATCGGCAGAAAACAGATGTGTGGAAACTCATGCATCAGGAAGCAATGGGTGCGATGGGTAATAATGCTGACAGCCTGAATTTATTGAGCATGTACTGTGCACTAGTCATTATGCCAAGGGTGTTACTTTCATCTCTTCATACAATGCTGACAAAACCCAGGAAGTGGCACCAGGACACAACCCCACCTTCCCATTTCACAGGCACTGAAACTCAGACAACCTTGCCCAAGGCCACACAGTTCATAAATTGCAAAATCAGGAAGTTAACCCTGGCTACGGGGCTCTAAAACCAAAGCTCATCACCCATAGTTGGTAACACCCACTCACCGTGTAGGAAAACAGTAGAGTGAATTCACAAGCACACAGAACGCTGAAGCCTAGAGCCACTGAATTCACAGCAAAGAGAATTTTCTGCCATAGTCACAGCATGTAATGTGGTGCATGGGACATAGTGAGTGCTCAGTAACGTTTGTTGAACTCAACGACGACACACGTTTTAAGAGCTCCTAACAGCCCCACTGATGTTCCTGTGCCATTGGGAAAGGCCATCCAATCACCCTGCTCTCTTCAGATTTTTCAAAGATAACCAAAACATATATTCGAATTAAGTATTTCTTTCTACAAAAATAACTCACACTAAATGGATGGATTTCGTAGAAGATAGAAATGCCCAGAGTCCACTCAAGAAGAAATAGATAACTTGAGTGGCTCCATGTCTCTTAAGGGAACTTCATTGATAGTTAAAGCCTTCATACAAAGAAAACTCCACAGATAGTTTTGCTAGGGATTTCTAACAAATATTTATGGACAAAATAATACCAATTCTGCACACTCTTCCAAAAAACTGAAGGAAAAGAATTCTACCCAATTCATTCTTTGAGGCTAGCATTAGTTACCCTGATACCAAAACCAGAGACATTATAGCAAAACTGCAGGTCGCTATGCCTCATAAACGAAAAAATTTTAAACAGTTTTAGAAAATTAAACCCAACAGTATATAAAAAACATAACCCATCTTAACCAAATAGAGTTTATCCCAGGAATGCAAGTTTAGTTTAACATTTGAAAAATAAATCAATATTGTTCATTACACAAAGAAGACTTCTATGACGATTTGATTAGACGGGCACAAGAAAGCATCTAAGAAATGACAACACCTGTAACTGATAACATGACTTGGGAACATAAGAAAAGAAACTTCCTTCATGAGATAATCAGCGTCTATGAAATATTTGCAATTAATAACCTTAAGGTAAAATATCGAGTGTCTTCTCCCCAAAGTTGAAAGCAAGACAAGGGTATCACCCTCACCACTTGTTTAAAGTTTTACTGGAAGTTCAAGCCAATACAATATGACAAGAATGAGAAAGAGAAGGCATTTAGATTGGAAAAGGAGGAGAAAAATGGTCTTTATTTGTAGACAACAGGATTGTCTAGGTGGGAAATACAATAGAACTGACAAAAGAGCTACAAGGAAGAACTATTAAATGAATTTGGCAAGGTAGCAGAAAAGGAGATCTACATACAAAAAGTAATGTATCTCTCTATACTAGCAACAAACAAAAAAATCAAAGTTTAAAAAATATACAAATTAAAATAGCCTTAAAAATATGAAATATCTTTGGGCACATTTGACTAAAGATATGAATGACTTGCAAATTAAAAAGTACATAATACTTCTGATAAAAATCAGAGATGACCCAAATAAGTGGAGAGATATCTTACATTTGTAGATCAGAAGAATCTATGTTGTTAAGAGTTCATTTATAAATAAATTGATCTGTAGATTCAACATGACCCTGTCAAAATCCTAGTAAGCTTTTTTTGTAGAAATTGATAAGTTAATCCAAAAGATTCATATTAAAATGCAAAGGATACAAAATAGACCCCCCAAAAACACAAAATTGGAAAACATGATTTTAAGGCTCATTATAAAGCTGCAGTAATCAAGAGAGTAAGGTAATGTCTTCAGATAGACAAATAGTTCACTGAAAAAGAAAGGAGATCTCATAAATACACCCACAAATGTATTAGCCACTGATTTTTTTTTTTAATTTGTGATCAGGTCTATGTCACCCAGGCTGGCCTCAAACTTCTGGGGTCAAGCAATCCTCCCACTTTGGCCTCCCAAAGCACTGGGATTACAGTTGTGAGCCACCACACTAAGTTATGAATGATTGTTAACCAAGATGCAAAGAGGATTCAATGGAGAAAGAATTATCTTTTCCAAAAATGATGACAGAAATACTGGAGAGTCATATGCAATAAATGAACTTCAACCCATCCTTCAAAGCATATGCAAAAATTAACTCAAAATAGATCATCAACTTGTGACTTGAGGTTAAACAAGGTTTTTTTTAGATCCGACACCAAAGTATATTCTGTCAGAACAAACTGGTAAATTAGATGTCATGAAAAGTACAAGGTTCTGCATTTTGAGTAACACCGTTAAGAGAATGACAACAAAAGCAACATATTGGGAGAAGATATTTGCAAATAATATATCTGACAAGAGACTATACACAGATGACACAAAGAATTTTCAACATTCAAGAAAACAAGCCATCCAATTAAACAAATGGGCAAAACGATTTGAAAAACACTTCACCCAAGAAGACATATGGCAAATAACCACATGGAAAGATGAGCAATGGCATTCGTCACTGGGGGAGTGCAAATAAAACTCAAAACATCATAACACCATGACTGACTCATTAACTAACCAGAACTAAAACACTGGGCATATGAGTGCTGCAAAGAATACAAATGACTGGAACTCTCGTATACGATTCACAGGAATATATAATGGCCCCACCATTTAAATAATAATTTGTCAATTAACTAGAATGTATAACATTTGCATATATTGACAGCTTTATAGTTTCTCGAAATGTTAAATGCACACCTACCTATAATCCAGCCATTTCATCCCTACAGTCTTCACCCAAGAGAAACAAACTATTGTGAAAGGAAAATAAATCTTGGGGCCCCCAAATCCCTAAGCTAAAGGGAAAGGCAGGCTGGGAACTGCTGAGGCCAAACCTGCCTCCCATTCTACTCATCACCCCTCTGCTGAGATAAATGCATGTCCAATTGCCTCCTTTGGAGAGGCTCCTGGGAAAAGGAGGCCACCATTTGTCTCTTACCCACTCATGACCTGGGAGCCCCCACTCCGCCTGCACCTTTCTAGTCTGGACCTGTCCCACCTTTCCAGACTCAGCCAGTGCACATCTTACAAATAATGATTGGTATTTCTGTCTCCCTAAAATGTATAAAACCAACCTGTGCCCCTACCATCTTGGGCACATGTTGTCAGGACTGACAGAGCAGGAGCATGGCCACCTTGGACAAGTACAGCCATTTTAAGTTTCACCTCGATCAAAACCCACCAAAATTCAAAGGGTATCAGCCTCATGGCTATGATCAGCATGACCATAAACCACAAATGGCATCTCCAACCAGAAACATTTCAAACCCCTCCCCAACCAGAGACATGCCAGCCCTGAGATAACCTCCCCTCCTGATGGAAAGATGTCCACTCCGAGATAACCTCCCCTCTGCCCAGAGACGTTCCAACCCCGCCATAAGCTTTCTCCCCTGCACTGAAACATTCCAAGCTTGTGATAAGCCCCCTCACCCTAAAACCAACATATACTCTTAGTCTGCAAGAGAGAATGCTCCTGACCGACACCAGCCAGATGCCCTTTCTCGGGTGGTTCATCTGAAAACTCATTTAGCTGAAAGCTCCGAGAGAGATGGCCAAGGTGCTACAATGCTACTGCTTCTTCCCCTTCAAGTCTAGGGATGAGAAGAGCTTCCTGCTGCTGCTAGGCCCTGTATGCATCACTACTGATGGTTCTCTTAACCTGCCCACACTACTGTAAGGTGGCCCCCATAGCCCTCTCCAAACCGCAGCTGAGCGCACCCTTCATTTCCTGCCAGGGTCCTGACTGCACATTCTCTGCAAGTCCATGCTCAACTCACGGGAGCATTTATAACTTTGTCAGGGGAGCAAGCATGTTTGGGAATTAGGGTTTGTTTAACCCTCTTACTGCCAAGGCTAATTTTCTATGTGATTTAACCAACCACAAGGACAACTAATAATCAAGAGCACAAACTAAAACTGAGTCCAGGCCGCCGGAGCTCTCACCTGAGTGAAATCAGACAGACCACATCAACTGCCCAAAAGCCACAGGCTGTCACTCACCCTGGGGATGAGGTCGAAGGGGGCAGGCAAAAAAAAAAAAAGCAAACCAGCTGGTGAATGTGATTATCTTTTACTTCTTGTTGGATTGACAGCCTCTGGGCTCTGGTACATCCATCATGTTGAAAAGCCAGCTACGTCCACGGATTAAAAATTAATTTACTGCCCAGCCTGGCTTCCAGCTTGATGCCTTAATTAAGTTTGTTATTACAGTGGTGCTGAGCTCCAAGGCATAATTTAGCCCAGTCTAGAGACCTCAGTGTTTGGGGAGAGGTTTATGAGCTCTGTAATGCAATTATCTTCCAGCACACATAGAACGCTTATCTCCAAAGTCACTCTGAATTCATCCCAGGTTCTTTGTGCATGTGTAACTAGGAGGAGAGTTATTGATCTACTTCTTCAAAGACACGCTCAACAGTCTTGAATCTCAAAAGACAGGAGAATTTGATCCTATTGCTGGGAAAATCACTGTTTGGAGAAGCACATTAATTTAATTAAACATTTAATTGAGCAGCTACTATATATGTTCAGTATGCAAACAAGCGTGACATCATCCCTGTAGAAGCTTTCAGCAAACGTTTTAACTAAATGTAATGTCAGTGAGAAAGAACAAAGAGACAGCTCCTTATCACACCTCCTGCAGCCTCTGGCCAAGAAAGGTCTCCAGAGATTTTTCTTTAAGGAATATTTATAAATGCTAACTTGTGCCAGGCATATGACAAACATTAACCCTCGTAATAATCAGCGAACTCCTAAGGTCGGTACCCATGTCGTCCCCATTTTGCAGAAGACGACACAGGCACTCTGCTGCCCAGCTCTCTCAACACCTGACCTACTCAACCATTTCAGCCCAGGGGTCCCAAAGAGACATCAGCACTGAACGTGGGGCTGGCCACGCTCTAGACACACCCTTTGGAGTTAGGAGAATGTGTCCTTCAATACCCTTTCATTTGGGGAGGTTTCTTGCACTTCCAAGGACAGTTTGGAAGGTATGCCCACGTCCCGGAAACCAGGTCACCTGTGGTGTGGTAACACTGGAGGCTGTTTCGTCAGGGACCCCTGTAGGCGTGATACGGCTCCCACCTTGTACACCAATGGCAGGGTTGCCATTGACTTCTTTTGCTTTACTTTTTTGGAGCACAAACGTATACTTTGATCACTGCCTTATGTGTATACAAGTAACAGCCATTAAAGAATGAACAAACCGATGTAGACGGTCATGTGACAGAAGAATTAGCAAACGGTGGCTCTGTTGCGCCATATTGTAATAAACAATGCTAAGAATCTGTCTCCATTTTTAATGGGATTTGGTGTTCTTTCAGCACAAATAGAGAAGTGCTATTTTGGCAGCTCAAAAATCGCATTATTACAATGATACTTTTTAGCTCTGAGGATTGAAGAATTTATCCTACAAGTGGTCTATCAGGAATAATTTGCACGCCCCCTCCCGGAAAAGGAGAAGAATATATTTCTAATTTATAGAGATAAGGTTCTCAGTTGTTGCATTATTCAGTGAAGCAATACAATTTCCACTTGTCGATCTCGTAATTTTCAAACCAAAACTGGCACCATATTTCATATTCAAAATATATGAAGAAACAGTACTCAGAAAAAGAGAAAGGCAAAAGATAAATTCAAGTGGCAAATGAACACATGAAAACATGGTCATCACTAGTCATCCAGGATATGCAAATTTAAACAATGAATTTCCCATCAGATGTGCACATTTTACCAATCAACAATACCAAATGTTGACGAGGCAGGGAGGCACGCTCACCTGTACTGAGCTGGCAGGATCGTTAGTCAGTTGGCCCAGCTGCTAGAGGACCGAGAAGTATCTGTTGAAATAGAAGTGAGGGCGTCGCATAACCCCACTCACTTCAGCGGACTCACACGCGCTTGGAAGGCAGGTGCAAAAACCTGCATCGTGGATGAGTGGAAAAAATGCAACAGAGAAATGGATACGAGAAATTCGTCAGCCGCAGTGCATCTCAAAACACAATGCCGATAAAAAACAGAAGACGCAGAATCGTGCACCCAGTATGATATCCGTGAAAAAAATTTACATAAAGCCACCACGTTTTTATGGAGGCGGACAGATGGACAAGTGCAGGCATGAGGCACTTGCAGCCAGGAGATGAGGAACAACGCTCAGTCAGGGAGGGACACACAGGCCAGGGTGCTGCCGTGAGACCTCCAGAGAGCTGGAAGCTCCCCGTCACCCAGTGACTTCACAGCCAAGGCGACATCCCAGCACAGCGCGTGACTCACGTGAGTGTACAGACACTGGCATAAACCACCCCCTGCGCCGCCAGCGCCATAGAAGCCAGCAGACAAGATCGAGCACAGGATATGACTCGATACATGATAATTAGCAACTATGCTACTGGTTTAGATATCTCACTATGCTATACTTATCTCATTATTTTAGAGTGTATTCCTACTTATAAAAACATCACTGTAGGCCGGGCACGGTGGCTCACGCCTGTAATCCCAGCGCTTTGGGAGGCCGAGGCAGGTGGATCACCTGAGGTCAGGAGTTTGAGACCAGCCTGGCCGACATGGTGAAATCCTGTCTCTACTAAATACATACAAAGCTTGGTGGAGTGTGTTGGAGGAAGCCGCAGAGGAGCACGGACTTCCACAGCGCCTGCGTTCGTTATGAGCAACACAGAAACTGGGAACGGCAAACCGCGGGAGGCCTCTGGGGAGCCGGACTTCTCCACGCCTGCTCCCGTGCAGGCTGACCTCGGCTCTGTTACCGTAAACATTGTGCTCAAGGACTAAAACCCCTTCGCAGCGCTAAGACACAGCCAGACGTGTAGGCTCCCTGTAAGGCCCGCGTTCCACCAGCTGCACAGAGATAATAGGCTAAAGAGAACCACATGTTCTTGTTTTTGTGAAACTCCCAAACCGCCACTGTTATCAGTCCGTAGAATGACACACCATTTCCAGCTCACTGACTGACCCCACCGTCACTCCACCCCTACCCCATAGAGCAAAGTGATCGTAACCAATAAGTACTGTGGAAGACCAGAGTTCGGGGCCTTTTGCTCCCTACTTAAGCACTGGCTCCCTGGTCCCTCTGTACATTCTTAACCTTTTTCTCATTCCTTTGTCGCCACCGAACTCAGGGTTCCCTTGGGTGGTATGTGGGGACTGGACCCCTACGGCGCGCGCCTGTAGTCCCAGCTACTCGGGAGGCTGAGCAGGAGAATCGCTTGAACCCGGGAGGCGGAGGCTGCAGTGAGCCGAGACGGCACCACTGCCCTCCGGCCCGGGTGACAGACGAAGACTTTGTCTCAAAACAAACAAACAAAAATAAACAAAAAACTGTAAAACAGCCTCAGGCAGGTATTCCATAAAGCACCAGAAGCAGGCATTGCTCTCCTGGAGGTGGCAGTTCCCTGTGGGCTTTGTCCCTGGAGACCTTCCCGTGGGACAGGATGTGCAGGTGGAAGGCCACAACACTGGGACCTGACCTGGGTCGGCCAAGGCGGATGCATGTGTCTCTTCATTTATATCCTAGCTATACAAAAAATCTTACAGAATAAAATACAAATATGTTTTGTGCAGCTGTGCAATGTCTTTGTGCTTCAAGACAAGCATCACTCAGGAGGCTGAGGCACGAGAATCACTTGAACCCAGGAGGCGCAGGTTGCGGTGAGCCAAGATCACACCACTGCCCTCCAGCCTGGGAGACAGAGCGAGAGTCCATCTCAAAAAAAATCACAGCAAACTAAATTTATTATTCAGAAAGAAAAATGATTTTTAAAATGTCTTTTAGTCATGTTTTAGGCTCCTCAGTGTAGCCTGAGCGTGCAGCGTGGACAAAGCCTGCAGTGGTGCTCGGGAATGTGCAAGGCCCTCACCTGCACTCACCCTCACGCACCCTCACTCGCTCACCCGCACTCACCCTCACTCACTCCTCACTCACTCTTCACTCACTCCTCACTCACTCCTCACTCACTCACTCCTCACTCACCCTCACTCACTCGCCCTCACTCACTCACTCACCCACCACAGCAACTTCCAGGCCCGCAAACTGCACTCATGGTGAGTGTCCTCTACAAGCGCACCTTCTCTGATCTTTAATACTGCATGTTACTCTGCCTTTTATATGTTCAGATACACAAACACTTACCATTGTGTTACAGTTGCCTGCAATATGCCATCAGTCACATCCCGCACAGGTGTGTAGCCCAGGAGACATGGGCTCGACCGCGGCCCCAGCGCGCAGTGGGCTCCCCCAGCTAGCTTTGTGCAGGTGCGCGGTGGTGTTCCCATGACGAGACCGCCAGCATGCATTTCTCAGAACTTACCCCACCGCTGAGGACACGGGACAGGGAAGGTACACTTTAAACCTTGAAAGGTCCACACTGTCCTAATAATATCATGGACGCTTCTGGGAGTGGGAGGTGGGTAGGTTTTGGAGTAGATTCTATAAATCAAAGATTTTAACTGTACTTGTAATGCCCGATTTAGTTTTAAAGGGGGCCCCTCTCTTCAATAAGTCAATCACAATGGGAAACCAGGTTTCCACCTCAAAGAGACCAGAACGACATGGCTGCCAGCATCACACCTGAGGCGGGGCTGCATCCGGGTTCAATCAAAGTACCAAGGTATAAAAGGTAGAAATTTTGAATATGGGCTGAATACTGTATGCTATTGGGGAATTACTGTAATTTTTAGGTGTTAAATTGGTATTGTGATTATGTACGAAGTAATTTTACTTTTAATGATGCATGATAAAGTAGTAATAGTGACAATATCTGCAACTTTGAAACAACTCAGTAAAAAAAACAGATGATGGCATGTAAATATGACAACGCTGGTAGATGACTGCACCTGTGTGCTGTGTGGAGTTCATCATACTATTCCTTCCATCTCAAGATATGCTTTAAATTTTTCATAAGTAAAAGCTAACAGTGGGCCAGGCACAGTGGCTCACACCTGTAATCCCGGCACTTTGGGAGGCCAAGGCAGGTGGATCACTTGAGGTCAGGAGTTCAAGATCAGCCTGACCAACATGGTTAAACCCCATCTCTATTGAAAATACAAAAAAATTACCCAGGCGTGGTGGCAGGAGCCTGTAGTCCCAGCTACTTGGGAGGCTGAGGCAGGAGAATCACTTGAACCCAGGAGGCAGAGGTTGCAGTGAGCCGAGATCATGCCACTGCACTCCAGCCTGGGCGACAGGGTGAGTCTCTGTCTTTAAAAATAAATAAATAAATAATTTTTAAAAAAAAGCTAAAAATGGAAGGTTAATGTGTAACTTTTTGAAAGTATGTGGAATAATAACAACTGGAAGTAAAGATGGTTAAAAAAAAAAAAAAAAAAAAGCTCAGCCTTGCCTGAGAGTCTACGTGATGGGAATTGCATGCAGTGTTTTCTTCTCTGCACTTTTCTAAGAAAAAACATTCTCCCAAATTAAAAACCACAGTCAGAACATTGCATTCCTGGGATTATCACCCTCTCACTATTATCCTGCCACTGACTGCCTGGGCTAGGCCATAAAAAAGGAAGCACAGGGTTTGCAGAAAGGCAGGAGCAGGATGCGTGGGAAGGGAGTCACACGTCTACACAGCTCCCCAGTTCCAAGCAAGGAGCCAGGTCTTCAGGTGGCTGTCACCACACCCAAGCTGCAGAGGTGGGGAGAAGTGCAGGTTCAAGAGGCAGAAGCTGAGCCAACATGTCCCAAAAGGTATTCTGTGGAGTGTCTCTTGGGATTCGGCATTTAGAGCAAAACGCATAGTGGCTTCCATCCAAACCTCATCTGAAAGTCTGCATGTCCTGAGCTGTAAACTGTTAGAGCAAGCGGCAGAGATCACGAACTGGAGATATCTCCAGCCTCCTCCTCAGCTTCTAAATGTGAACTCTACCCCGCTGCTAGAGCCTGGCCTTCGATTGGAGTCAGAAATTAAGCATAAGGTCTCAAGGCTGCAATAGTGCAAGTCACCACAACCACCAGTTCACACTCTTTAAACACAGCCTGCCCACCCGTGAGCCTGAGGTGTAGAAAGTATTCCTTCTTCAAGTTTAATTTCTGGAAATGGTCTCGGTTTCAATCCTGTGAGAAGCTTGGGCCCAGCACTCAGCCACAGACCTGCCTTTTATGTTTTATACTCTGCCTTTTATATGTTCAGATACACGAACACTTACCATTGTGTTACGGCTGCCTGCAATATGCCGTCAGTCACATCCTGCACTGGTGTGTAGCCCAGGAGCCATGTGCTGGACCACGCGGCCCCAGTGCGCAGTGGGCTCCCCCAGCTAGCTTTGTGCAGGTGCACTGTGGTGTTCCCATAACGAGACCGCCAGCACGCATTTCTCAGAACTTACCCCACTGTTCAGGACACGGGACGGGGAAGGTACACTTTTAAACCTGAAAAGATCCATGCTATCCTAATAATATCACGGATGCTTCTGGGAGTGAGGGGTGGGTAGATACTGAAACAGTCCCATTAAACGTTTCCTGATGTTTCCTCTCAGGGGAGAAAGGGCCCTACCCATGACCGAATCTGCTCAGATCACAATTTTACAGGTTGATTAAGATATTTAATAGACGGTGCCTCCCTTTGGTAGGTTTCCTCAAATTTGCCACACAGCACTCTGGCTAATTATGGCTTCTTGTGCATGCGTGTGTCTCTCACAGGGTTTCTGCCACATCGCCACACCCAGGACCATGTTTCCACACTCAGTGGGAACACGCTGCTTATTCACGGTGCTTTGATCATCTCCTGCGAGTTTCTCGGGGAGAGGCATGAAAACACCGCCTCCTTAAGACATCCTCACCGGGGACTGTTTCTCCACACTCAGCCTGAGAGTGAGTCAGACACGAATCTGACTCCCCAGCAAGCAGGAACCCGCATGGGTCAGAAACCGCTGGGAGTGCTCAGTGAGAGAGCCCTGGAAAACTATTCATTCCACCAGGTTCAAGTTCCATCTCCTCCTCTCCACTTTCTCTCTAGGCTGGCCAAGCAGAAGCATCCATTTTTACAGCTGCTTAGGCTCTGCATTGGGCGAAAGCGTCAGGAAAAAAAAGCCTGGGCTCCACCAAAAGGGGCGCGCTCAGAGGATGTGGGAATGTGTGGGGGTCAGAGACTTGGGGGGCCAGCTGCAGAAGGCAGGGGTTCCCCGGTCAGCCCTGCCCAAGGACCTGCTGGAAGTTCCTGTCCCCAACCTGGGAACTTACCACTGAAGTAAATATGCTCGAAACGCTGATTTCTTTCCCCTTGATTTACTCAAAGATTTAGCATCCTAGGAGAGTGCTTCCAGTTGTCCAACCTTCCATGTCTGACCCCGGCTCCCGCCTGGGAACCAGGGCAGGAAAAGGAACAATATCTGGTGGAAAGAGCTGCTAGAAAACGCTTCGGTTTCTTTTGGAAATGGGGAAGTTATCCAAGCTTATGGTTGAATAAAACAACACAGAACAGGACGAAGGGAAACCAGGACACTCAGGAAAAGAGGATGCTGTGCAGGAAGGCCAAAGGCACCAGCACAGAGGGTCGAGGGAGCTCCCCCCGTGCACAGCCCGCTGGCGCCGCACAGCCTCCCGACACCGCACAGTCCACTGGCACTGCACAGCCTCCTGGCGCTGCACGGCCTCCTGGCACTGCACAGCCCACTGGGGCTGCACAGCCTCCTGATACTGCACAGCCCACTGGCACTGCACAGCCTCCTGACACCACACAGCCCACTGGCACCATACAGCCCACTGGCCCCGCACAGCCCACTGGCACTGCACAGCCTCCTGGCACCACACAGCCCATTGGCACTGCACAGCCTCCTGACACCACACAGCCCACTGGCACTGCACAGCCTCCTGGCGCTGCACAGCCTCCCAGTGCTGCACAGCCTCCTGGCGCTGCACAGCCTCCTGGCTACACTGGTTTCTCTGGGTATTTTAGGGCAGTTGCAAGTTCTCAGGGTCAAAGAGACCTTCTGTCCAGGCTATGCATCCCTCTTGCAGGTCTGATTGCCCACCCTCGTGTCTCTACTGGGGGTGGGGAGGTCATTCTCAGCTTCCCAGGGATGAAGAGGCTTCCCCAGGCCAGGAGCTGTTGGGACGGGACCCTTCTCCTGGGGGGAAGTGGGCAGAGGGGAGAAGCATCTCTGCTGGGGATGGGAGGCTCAGGCCCTATGGGGACAGAGCACTGACCAGGCCACTCCTCTTTGGGACTCTGGTGTGTTTTGTATGATTTTATTTTGTACCACATGGTGTTTTGACATATATGTACATTATGGAATGGTTAAATCTAGTTAATTAGCAAGTGTATTACCTCATAGTTATTTTGTGGCGAGAGTACTCAATAGCCACTCTCTCAACATATTTTACCAATACATCACCATTAATTATGGTCACCTTGCAGTGCAATCGATCCCCTGAAACGTGCCTTCCCGTCTAACGGCAATTACACATCCTTTAACCAGGATCTCCCCACACCCTCCAGCACCCAGCCTCTGGCACCCGCCATTCCACTCTACTTCCACGAGATCAACCTTTCAGCTGCCACATAGGAGTGAGGCTACACAGTACGTGTCTTTCTGTGCTGGGCTTACGACCTAACAGAGCATCCTCCAGGTTCATCCATGTTGTCAGAAAACAGTATGGAGGTTCCATTTCTCAAAAAAAAATCACAAATAGAACGACTATGAGCCCGCTGTGCCACTGGCGTCGACCCAGACGGCATGAACTCAGCCTGCCGCGAAGCTGTCTGCGCCCCTACATTTACACATCACCATTCCCACTAGCCAAGGTGTGGAATCAACCTAAGTGTCCATCGATGGATGAATGGGTCAAGAAAATTGTTCTCTAGGCAACGGAATGCTATTCCACCATCAAAAAGAATGAAATCCTGACACCAGTATTAGCAGGGCTCTTGATCAACCCTCCTTGGTAACATGGTCAGAGGGACCCTGACCCACCCAGAGGAGAACTGAGCCACCCAGGGGCTTCTCATTGGGCCTGGGTCACTTTCTTCTGTTGGATGGACCGGGGGTGGTTAGTCAGGGTTCCTTGGAGAAACAGGACAGGATAGATACACACGAAGAGACTTCTTTTGGGAGTTGCCTTGTGTGATTACAGAGGCAAGTCTCATGATCTGCTGTCTACCGTCTGGAGAGCCAGGAAAGCCGACGGTGGGAATTCAGTCTGAGACTGCAGGCTTGAGAACTGGAGGGCTGAGATTATCACTCCCAGCCCAAGGCTGAGGGTGAGACAACTAGGGGTAGGGTGCTAGAGCGGGGCTGGTGCGAGGCCTGGAGTCCAGAGGTCTGAGACCCAGGAGCCCCAGTGTCTGCGGGCAGGACAGACAGAAGCCCCAGCTCCAGAAGGAGCAAGTTCACCTTTCCCCTGACTTTTGTTCTGCTGGGGTCCTCGGTGGGTCGGAGGATGCCCTCACACGACAATTCCTTACTCAGTCCACTGATCCAAATGCTCACCTCCTCCAGAAACGCACTCACAGGGACCCCCAAAAATAGTGTCTGACCAGCTCTCTGGGCATGCCTCAACCCAGTCAAGCTGGCACAAAGTCAACCCTCACGGGGCAAGTGGAAGCTGCTCCTCCCGCTGCCGCCGGTTCTGGGGCCTCCTGCCGGGGCAGCCTCCAGGGTCCTCTGCTCCCACAGTCTCACTCCAACTCCAGGGCTGACGGCTGTGCTGTGAAGGGAGGGCCTCTGCCATCCGTGTGGCCCCAGAAGTCAGGCGATTTTAAAACCTCTCCGTGCTTGAGTAATACTTAATAGATTTAATACACACTTATCTCTTTGATAAATAAAAACAAAAGGTAAAAACTAGGTAATGTGTCCTAGCAATGTATATGGGACTAACAAACATTTTGTGACTCACAAAAGTAATTTTACTGCTTTAAATTTGCTGTCACCTCCCCCCAGTAACACCCACAATGTCTCAGAAACTCATGTCCACAAGAGGCCGTTGCACCCAGCGAGCTCTGGCCACTCAGCCTTCCAGTTCCCTCATTTCTAAAGTCTAACAGGGTCAGCTCACAAGTGGCTTCACCTTGGAGTCTTATCCAACACCTCATTTCACAGAGGAGGCCTCGAAAGGGCCGGGGGAAGGAGTGTTGAGCCTCTAGCCACGCCGCCCACTGGGGACAGAGCCTAACTCAGCCTCAGGCCACGGACGTGGGCTCCGGCCTCCAGGCATCACTGCCAACACCAAGGGCTGCGGAGCCGCCAGGCTCACCTTGATGCAGACGCTGCAACCTCATTCTGGGCTTAGACCCCGTGGGGTGACGCAAGGCACACAGCCTGCAGGACTGAGCTGGGATCTGTCACTTGCAGTATAAAGAGCCCGGATGGGTAAAACAGCTTCTCCTTTCCCTCCACCTTCCCCCAAGTCCAGAACCTCCCAGGTAACCCCTGACGATGACCCAGGCTCCATGTAGTCTCCAGTCCTCCGTTACCACCACCTGCACCAGTCCACTTAGACACTGGGTTACCCCACTCATGAGCTGTTTCTCCCTGGCCTTCCTTGGTATACATTTTCCAAACACCACCCTTCCCAGCCAGCAAGAATGACTAGGTGACATTTTTGACCACACGCATGTCCTTAGGAAAGTCATATCTGTCAGACTCCAGGACAAAACGAAAGCCATGCCTAGTGAGTACTGAGGGGACGGGATGGGGGAAGGGTTGACAGCTGTACTGGTGGGCCGCAGGGCCAGCAAGGCAGGGGACACTGCCCTCAGGGACTCGCAGCTGTGGCAGCTGTGACCACCCTGCCTGAGGGCCAGTGGGCAACCTCAGATACCCCTGCTACAATCTGCAGGCTCCTGTTGCAACCCTGTGGACCATGCCGCCTGGAAGCCATGGGGCAAGGGAACCTGAGTGAGGAAGTCCAGCATACCCAGTACCCACCCCGCAGGTGGAGTGTGGCACAGAAGAAGGCAGAGGGTGGATCTGGGAGGCAAGCAGGGAAGGCCCAGTATAGAGTTCTTCTTTTCTTCAGTAAAGACTTGGTCTCACAGGCTGGGCTTGGTGGCTCACGCCTATAATCCCAGTATTTTGAGAGGCCGATGCCAGTGGATCACGAGGTCAGGAGTTCAAGACCAGCCTGGCCAAGATGGTGAAACCCCGTCTCTACTAAAAATACAAAAATTAGCCAGGCATGGTGGCGGGCACCTGTAAACCCAGCTACTTGGGAGGCTGAGGCAGGAGAAGCACTTGAACAGGGAGGCAGAAGTTGCAGTGAGCAGAGATTACACCACTGCACTCCAGCCAGGGCAACAGAGTGAGACTGTGTCTCAAAAAAAAACAACTCAGTCTCACTAAGACACAGCCCTTGTCTGCCTTTTCCATTCTTCCTGCTGGGATGCAGGTACCATTTCAGGAGGTGCCACAGCCACCACAGGACCCCAACGACTGCAGACAAGGAGGGAGGCGGGGTCCCTCCAGCCTTCAGACCACCCCTGCCATGGTGGCCTCTGACTTCCTGCATGAGAAAAGCCAGCCCGGTCTCTGCAGGGCCATGTCAGTGGGTTCCATGGTTGCTTGTAGCTGAACACAGTCCTATCTGATAGAGGGCTGGCCTACACTTTATGCTTCGGTGGCACTTGAGACTTGGTAACGCAGTTGCACGTCTATTATCTGATTGGAAGCAGGAGAAATCAATGCCACGGTTCCCATTCCGTAAAGAGCACAAGAAACAAACAAGTTACTCACGGCCAGGGGCTATTATGAGTTGGGGCAGTGCCCACAGGAATCAGTGAAAACCAAGTGACTAATTACCAACCTCGCGCTCAGCCGCTCTCAGCCTCGGAAGACGTTCCGTGAGCAACGTAAACACACAGACAACATTCCCTACGCCCTAACAACACAACACTCCTCACGTGTTAGATGGGAAAAAACTGAAGAGCAGTGGTGACAGCCAGCGCTGGAGTATAAGGAAAAAGGAATAGGACTCTCCATACAGAACCAGTGAGAATGCCAATTCCTGGAGTCTTTCTGAGAGGCAATCTCTCGGAGGCATAATTGAAAAGCATACACACAAATTTTGACCCAGAGAGTCCCAGAAATGGATTCCATAAAATAAAAAACATGTATGCATGAAGATCTTTAGCACAGCACTGACAAGGCAAAGAAAAAAGGGTAAAGCCTACAGGTCTGCAAAGGAACATCTTTTCATTGTGGTCAAATAAAACTGGTGTATCCATGCCATGGACTACAATGAAGCAATTCAGAATCACAAGCTAGAATTCTAAGTGTTCATGACACACTTTTGAGTTAAAAAAAAAATCAAATGTATATATACAAAATACATTTGATATGTATTTTGTAAAATGTTTTATATACATATTTTTGATAACTTTTGCATCGCGCTCTCTTCAGATGTGGAGGAACGAAATGGGACACCTTGGACAGCTCCCCATTTGTCTGGCAGGAAACGTGCAGATGTGTGTGTTTATATGTGTATGCATATAAATACACACGTATATTTTATAGACATATATACACGTGTGTATATGAGATGGGGTGAAACGTGTGTATATGTCTATAAAACATGTGTGTATATATACGTGATACATATACATATATACACACACATATATCGATTCTTTTTTGAGACTGAGTCTGGGTCTCCCAGGCTGGAGTGCCGTGGCACCATCTCGGCTCACTGCAACCTCCATCTCCTGGGTTCCAGCAATTCTCCCACCTCAGCCTCTGGAGTAGCTGGGATTACAGGCGCCCGCCACCACACCCAGCTAATTTTTGTATTTTTAGTAGAGATAGATTTTCGCCATGTTGGCTAGGCTGGTCTTAAACTCCTGACCTCAAGTGATCCGCCCACCTCAGCCTCCCAAAGTGCTGGGATTACAGGTGTAAGCCACCACGTCTGGCCTAGATTCTCATGGTAATAAATCAACAAACCCCTCAAGGCCTAGTTGTGGGGATACAGGTGTACATCTTTGATTATAGACAGGGAAAAGGGGGTAGAGGGACATGCATTGCTTACCTGGGCCATGGGATGCGATACTGCATAAGAATTAGGAGAAGAGAATTAGGAAAACCAATGCCCGATCAGTTTAAACAGCACCATTTTCCATGAGCAGTGACAGGCATCGCCCTGCAGTGGTGGGCACAGGTTTCAAGCCTCTGCCATCACACCTGGAAGCCCTGGTGCCCACCCAGACAAGCTACCTGGGGAAGTATCCATGTGCCCCTTAGATGGCTCCCTGACCCTCCTGCTCCGGGAGGGGATGTGGTCCAGACAACAGCGTTTGCTTCTCACCTTTGGCAGGCACCAGTCTCGCCGCCTGGCAGGAGGGTGAAGCAGTCGGATGCACACGCACACCAACCTTTTGAATTCTGCATGCTGGGGCTTTGTGTCTAAGAGCAAGGATGTCTCACGTTACAGATCACAACATTCCCTCTGCACGTTTCCCACCAGATGAATGGGAAGCTGTTCACAGCATCCCCTTTCAACCCTAGACATCTGAAGAGGACTAGACGCATGCAACGTCCTATGTCTGGTTCCCCACTCTCCTCTCCTTCCTGTACCCCACCTGTTCTCCCCCCATATCTCTCTCTCTTCCTCCCTGTGTGGCTCATTTCTCCCCCTCCTCCTCCTCCTCTTTCCTCCTCTCTCCTTCCTTATTTCTACCTCCCCTACTTGTCTCCCACCTTCTCCAGCTCTTGCCATTTTCAGAAGGGCTCCTGGCTCAGGCCAGCACAGAATCACTTCTTGAGGGCTTGTTGATTTCTCCTCAAACCCGTCTACAAGGCAAGATTATTTTTAAACCCACTTAAGACCTAAGGAAACTGAGGCATAGAAAAAGTTGCCCAATCCATCAGCCATGTCTACCGAGCACCCAGATGTGCAGGACACCATCCTCGGAAACCATGGATGAGAGATGTTAAGGGATCTTCCCAAGCCAGAGCCTTCCCAGATCATCAAGGCAGAGCCCAGGGCTGGCAGGAAGACACCAATGTCCTGAGGCCTAGTCAGCGTGGTGCTCAGGAGTCTCTCCCAGTGGCAGGCAAGCTCCTTCTACATCTCCATGTGGCAGCCAGCAAAGAGCTTGGCTGGGCACAAGCAGGACCACAGGAAAGAGAGGACACAGGGTGACTTTAGTTTCCAGCACAGAGGCCTGAGCAGGAAGGAAAGATTTTAGAGGACTGCCTGTGTGGGCAGTGGTACCCACAACATGGGCCCTGGTGTCAGCTGCTGACCTGAAGTTGGGGCACTGGGGCCCCTGTCATCTGCAGAGCCCCCCATGTCCCACTGATGAGAGGATCACATCTCTCATTTTTTAGACCCCCAGCCTCACAGCTCCCATTCTGAGAGCTTCCTGTGGGCCAGGCCTGGTGCTGAGACCCTACCAGTCTCTTCTGCGTTTCACTGTCACCAACAACCCTCCCCCCAACCCGAGATAGTGCTGCCACCTCCATGCAGCACGCAAGGACGTGAAGGCTCAGGGAACTGAAGCCCAGGCCACGCCCTGCCACTGGGAGCCGCCGAGGTCCATCCGCTTCCAAATGGCACCATCCCTGCCCTCTGCCTCTGGCTGACATTTCCTTTCCCTCCTCACCGGAAGGAGTGAGTCACCAGCTCCCTTCACCAGACCCTGTTTTATTCCTGGCACACATTGCCCTGGGGCACCAGCTGGGAGTTCAGTAAATGCTCTGGCACCACAGGCTCCAGGCCAGTTACAGCTCCGGCAGAAATGACACGTAGGTTTCCCCTAACTCGCTTTCGTTACTGCTAGAGGCGGCTTAGCGGGAGGTATTGAGAAGGGCTTGGAGGAGGCCTTCCCTTTAGCAAAGGTGGGCTGGTTCTCGTTTCGGCTGAAGCTTCAGAAAGTAACCAAGAGGGACTTGATTACTTGCTTAGATCTGAGTGTCCATGACCCGACCCTCAGCCACGCAGCCCCTCCAGCCCTCGAAGGTCCACAGAGGCACCCCAGTTCTGAATCCAGAGTCACACGAATCCCCGTTACTTTGGTAGAACAGGAATCGCTCCGTTGCCTGAGCTCCCCAGTTCTGAATCCACAAAGCCACACGAATCCCAGTTACTTTGGTAGAACAGGAATCACTCCGTTGCCTGGGCTACTGGGGATCTTGTCCAGTCATTGGAAGACTTTGATTGCATCAGCTGATTTTCTGACTACCAGGTCTCTTTAGGACTCGGAGACACTTAGAAAACTCTAACTCAGCCGGGTATGGTGGCTCCCACCTACAATCCCAGCACCTTGGGAGGCTCAGCCAGGAGGGTCACTTGAGCCCAAGAGTTTGAGACCAGCCTGGACAAAATAGCAAGACCTCATCTTCACCAAAAAAAAAAAAAAAGAAAGAAAGAAAAAAAGGGGAAAGGGAAAGAAAGAAAAGCTAACTCTCCTAAGAGTCACAGATCCCCAAAGCAATTTTTCAAACAAAGAGTTAACAGCGCTCTCCAGTCCTCTCCATAGCTCTTTGCTTGCTATAGCTACGCATCCATATCAGGCTCAATATTAATGTTTTATCTAAATAATCATTCCTGCCTCATACGATCAGCACTCAAGGCTTTCCTCTAATTACATTCACTCCTGGTTTGATCAAGTCAACACAAAAAGCTCTTCCCAGAGAACATCAGATTAGAATGTGACACGTGTTCACGATCCTTTTTGAAAGACAACATCCAGCACTGCATACAGTGCAGGATCTTCATCTCGCTCCATGAGCCCGGGTCTGAGGAGCCCCACGGTGGAATCCCTCTGCCCCTTCCTTTTGGTAAAGACAAAAGGATCAGGTTCCCTCCAGTCTCAGGTTTCTCGCCACCCCGCCCCCCAAACATCCCGGCGTTCAGCAGGTGGGGAGGATGGCATCTGCCACATCTGGGGGCTTGCTGGGGAGAGGAGCTCTGTGGCTGTGCCTGCCGCACAGCCACACCTGAACAGGCATCCTGAAGGCAGGTGGGAGACTCCTCAGGAAGAGATTCAGGCAAAATGCCTTCCTTAAAACTGCCTAGACAGAAATACCTTTATAGCTTTGTAATGTAAATGATCTTAAAGTCAAAATGTCAGCAACATAAGGCAGTGTAAATGGGAGACTGTGCATGAAAAGGATGGAGAAGAGATTTCAGCTGCGCCCAGTTGTACAAGGGTCTGGCTAATACTGCAAGCCTCAGCCCAGCTAGAGAGAGAGAGGAAAGAAAGGATGGAAGGTGGAAGGGAGGATGGATATTTGGCCCTCTACCCAGACTTTCATCACAGAGGGGTCTTTATCCAAAAGCCAGGAGTGAGTTAACAGCTTTATTGCTGATGGACTTTCTATGTTAAACACACAAACACACATCCCTTATCTGTAGCAAGCAACCTTCAAATTATGGCACCAAATAGGCAAAACTGAAGAAATATGTTTTCCTGTTATGTTAGTATTTATTCATTCACTTCTTTATTCAATCACCCAATTATTTATTCAACAAACTTCTGCACTTACTATTTTCAGAGGTGCTTTGTAGGTACTGGGAATAGTAGGTGAGCAAAGGTGAAATCCCTTCCCCAGTGAAGTACACATTCTAGTGGATCATGCAGACCACAAACACAAGAGTGAAGGTAGTGGAGGGTGTATGCGATAGAGTCACTGGAGCCTTAATTCCCTCATCTCTTCCGGGACTGAAATAATCATGCTAGTCCCTAATCATATTATTGATTTTTTTTTTTTACTTCTTGGGAAACTGGCACCTCAAATTCAAAGATATCTACAACTTCCCAGTTTAGAGTGGAGATTATGCATGTAAGTTACCCACGCTCAATCAAGTAGTGGTTCTGGGAAGCCCCAGCTCTCTGTGAAGGGGTCTGGGAGATGTTCACACAAGCACTTGTTGCTCTTTCCACGGTGAGTGATTAGCGTGGATCTCTAATCCAGCACGGCCTGTCGTCAAGGAGACCGCAGAGACACCACGGCCCAGGTTAAAGAGGAAGCGCCAGCTGTGCTCATGGTCCCTTATCAACCTCCTCTCCTAACCAAAGCCCTTCTGTTTGCACTGGGAGCTGGAGCCAGCTCTCTGCTGATGCCTATATCAGCAGCTAATGCCTCCATTGCCCGGTAACTCTTGGAGACCATACAGGCCCGGGGTGGATAGCTGGTCAAAGCACCTAAAGGGACAGTGACAGAATTTTGTCGGCAAAGAGGTGGCCCTGCAGACAGCCTGCTGTCCTTGGTGCTTTGCACCAGGGAGAACATGGAGGGCCAACACGGAGCAGGTGTGCAGCGCTGGGCCGAAATCTGCCCATCGACACGTGCTGTGCAGACTTGACGATGTAGAGAAGGAGGCTCCTGGACCCCCTGCGGCAAGTCCCTGAGGGCCTCCAAGGCCGGGGCTCAGCCTTCCGGCCAGAGTTTCCAGGCTCTGCTTTGGAAGTGGTCTGCCGAGGACAACCACGGTGCCTCACCCTCCCCCGCCAAGGGCTGGGCACAAGACCAAGGGGTGCCAATTAAACAATCAGTCCCTCAAATTTAAATCTTGAGCAGAGGGACCCAAGGAAAACAAAAGAACCAGCAGCCGGAGCACATCCCCCGGCGGGTCACCCTGCAGTTCTCCTCCTCCCTGATGCCTGCTCCCATTCTTCATGGCCTCACCATTGGTCCTCCCAGCAAATCCCATTCCCCTTTAGGTGGCCAGCATCAGGTTCTGCTGCTTGCAACCAGAGACCTCGCATCGTTTTCTCCCGGCCGCTGTGACACGGTACGACAAACCAGGAGGCTTGGACAGCAGACGGCGCAGCCCCGCCGTCCCAGGGGCCACACGGCCAAGCCCGGGCGTCGGTGGGGCTGGTTCCGGAGGCTCTGCCCATGCCTCCCCCGGCTTCTGTGCTCGCTGGTATTCTTGGCATTCCGCGGCTCCTAGAAGCCTCACCCCACGCCCCGCCAGTGTTCTCTGCAGCCAAACACTCCTCTCTGTGGGGACACGTTAAAGCGAAGTCACTAGGATAGGCCTTAAGTTGGTCGCCTCTATGAACACTTTGCTCCAAAGCAGATTGTATTTTGAGGGGCTGGGCCTCCAACATCCTTTTTGTGGGAAATGCCACTCAACCTGTAACAGACGGTTAGATACGGTAAACCCCAAGCTTCTCTTCAAAGAATCAGTATGTCAGTGTGTTCTGCTCTCTTATCCTTTAAGTCTGCATTTTACAGTTTAGCTTCCTTGTAGTTTCAGTGAGCAACCTTTTCCACCAGTTCTAATCAGTAGCTCAACATCTGTCCCCCTGGTCACCTGCTCTGGTCACCTGCCCTGGTCACCTGCCCTGGTCACCTGCTTTGACCTGAGCCACCTCTGGTCACCTGTTCTGACCTGTCCTGTAACTGTCCTTCCCACCAAACTACCCACCCCACCACTCCGGCTCGTACTCCTGCTCTCCTTAAAGTAGCCAGTAGGAACCAGCTCAGACTGCGGTCCAACCCTAGCCAACCGGGAAACAACACAGCAGTCAGGGCTACCTGCATCAGGAATAAAACTCCTTCCCTGCCCTGGTCCAGGTGTGTGCTTGCCACTGCTCCACCTGCGCAACGCCCCCTTCTATAGATGTAAACTGTCTTGCTGAGGAAATTTATATTCAAGTGCTATTGCTTTTGCAGCACTGAAAATTTACATATAACAAGACCTACCTCTACATGACCTGCAGTCAACCACCCCGCCCAGCAGTGGTGAGCACCTGGGAACCTGCAGACAGGGACTCCAGGCTGTGGCACCTGTGTGGCTGGGAGGCCTGTGGGCGGCCCTTGGCATCATTGTTAGCCATGGACAGGTGAGCAACCTGTCTTGAGATCTGGCTGGATGGGAAGGCCTGAAAACATGCACACACCTCTGTAAGGATGCAGAGGTCATCCTTTAGTGAGGGTGGCTTCATTTTTTATTCCAGTCCCCTGGGAGCTGGTCGTTCCTACATGGAAAGTAACCTTAGGTGAGCTGGAAACCCTTGAGTTCAGTCGCCAGGCTCATGAGATGGGTCTTCTGAAAGGTGAGGGTTAGGGTGACGGACTACAGGCGCATCCTTCCATGAGAGAAAAGCAGGGCGCCCAAGCCATGGTCATACACAGCCCTGCTGGCTTTTTGGGCGTCGTTGTAGAAATGGTAATACGATGCAGAAACAGCGCCAGGGCTGTCGGCTCTAAGTGCACGATTATGGGACGCTGATTAAAGACTGACACCAACACAGAGGAAAAGAATGGAGATTCCCAAAACATCAGCGGAGTTCCTGGATCCAGCCATCCCTGAAGCTACAATCGCATCTCTCTTCAATGACACCAGTCAGTAACTCCCACTTTGGCTGAGGCTAGTTTGAGCTGTCTCTCCTCTGAAATCTGAAGACCACAACACGCATAATATAACACCACAGGGCATAGCAAGCCCCAAGGCCTCTCTGAAGGCGCAGCTCTATCTCTGTCCTACAGAACAAAAGGGATAAGAGAACGATGTTCCAGGGCCCAAGTTTGCCAAGAGACAGGAGTGAAACGGACGATACGGAGGCCTGGGCGCCATAGCCGGAACTGTGACTGTTTCCTCCGCATCTCCAAAGCTCTTGCCAAATACATCTGTACTCTCCCCTTTCACTGTCCTCTCAGGTAAACCTGGAGCCACTGCAGAACCAGGCAGTACCGAGGCCCGCAGCACACGTACCTCCCAACAGGCCCAGGGCAGCACGCGTGCCTCGTCTGGCAGTGACTGGCACTGAGACCTCAGTACCAACAAAGCCCACTCCAGGTCGACTTCAAAAAATAAAAACAGAACAAAACGAAACAGACAAAATGGAATTTAAAACACAAAATTGCTTTAGTCAGGAGGAGTAATGACATTAAGAGCCATTTTAACTAGACATTTCCGCACTAATAACATTAGGTCGAGACAGTGAGTCTTGGGGTTCCGGCCAAAAATGAGCCCTGAGAACCTGCAGGCCTGCCTGTTTCAGGCTGCGTCCTGGGTAACCGTGCGGCCTGCCCTGGGGCAGCCGTGAGGACCCCACAAGGCTGCATGGAGGTTCCGGGTAACTGGGATTGCCCAAACATCACAAGTTTTGCCGACTCTGTGCCAACTATTAACTGACCCTCTTTCTTCAAATGAGCTTGTGTGTTTAGCATACATAATTATATTGAAAAAGGAAACTATATATGCCTAACAAAACTACCGGTAATTCGCTAGTTATTTTACATAGAGATAAATCTGCTAGTTATTCGCTAATTATATATATAATTCACTCATATTTTTATATATTTATATATGACATATATTTTATAATAGAGACGGCATCTCGCTTTGTTGCCCAGGCTGGTCCCAAACTCCAGGACTCAAGCGATCCTCCCAGCTCTGCATCCCACAGCGCTGGGATTACAGGAATGAGCCACTGCCCCTGGCCTACTTGTTACATTTTTCCTAATATTTGTATTTTTTCTAATGAATACACGACCATAGCTAGCTAGGGCTTGTTGATTGTTTTTGTCTATTTTATTGCCTGTACAACACTCTTGGAAATATCAGGTCAGTTGGCAGATTTAGGCAATGCCTCCACTAGGCTGATAGTCACAAAATTCTCCACAAAGGCAAAGACAAAATTTCTCTCTCTCTGAGCCTGTCCAATGCTTAGATGTAATCTGTTTCCAGAGCTCATGGCACAGAGTAAACAGTTGTTGCCTACCAAGCTCTGGAGGCAGGAACAACAGGACTCATCTAACGGGGAAAATGAAAGAACAGATGGTGGCGACCAAGGTGATACTGGTGGCGCCATTCCCTTTTAGTATCAGTGGTTTCCTGTCTCAACAAATATTTGCCAAGCACCTGTAGTGTACAAAGTCCGGTTGTTGAACTACACACACACATACACAGACGCATATGAAACTAAGGTAAGTTGACTACTAAGTGACTGTTAAAGACTGAGGTGATTCCGTAATGCATTATTGAATTTTAAAAGCGATGATGAACACATACACATATTCCCTTTTAGCTTTTTATGCATATTTCAACACTTAGACAAATAGAAGCACTTTTTAAATTTTACTTTAGGTTCTGGGATACATGTGCAGAGTGTGCAGGTTTGTTACATAGGTATACATGTGCCATGGTGGTTTGCTGCACCTACCAGCCCGTCATCTAGGCTTTAAGCCCCACAAGCTTGTCCTAACGCTCCCCCTCCCCTCAAATAGAAGCACATCTGCACAGATTCTAGAGTCATGTACATGGTAGCACAGGCAAATGCATTCCGTACAGTAGTGCTGATAATAATCAGGCATGGTGAGGGGACAGTTAGTTAACGGTTGTCATCTATGTGTGCATCTACATACAGCACAACTGTTTATCAACAGAAGCAAGTGCCTTCAGTGGGCGTGAGCTGCCACCCACAAGCCCTTAAGCCCTCCACTCCATGCACACCAAGCTGGTTACCACCAACGCCTGCATTTCTGTGCCAGGGGCCTGGTCTCGCTGAGACCCAAGCCTGCCTACATGCAAGGCAAGCAAGACATGCTGGAGCCTCCATGCACCTGCAAGGCCACCTCAGCCAGAAGGAGAGCACTGGTGGATAAAAACCCCAGCTCCCTCATCCCACCAGCAGATAACCCCACGGCATATACCCAAAGTCTCCAGAGGTTCTACAGCGGACTGAGCCTTCATCGCCCACAGAGGCAACTGGCTGGATAATGCACATTCATGACTCACTTCCTGCCTTTCCCTGTCTCACTTCCACACTCCCCTCCCAAAATTTCCTGGGGTCATCTCCCTGTGAAGGCACTTTTGCTGGAATCCTTACCTTGGGCTTGCTCTGGGACAGCCCACGCCAAGACACTTGGTATAGCTACACTGCTGGGTGATACATGGTGATTTACAAAGCTGAGGTCAGGTGCCAATGTACTCACAGGAAGTAACTGGCAAAGGTCTCTAAGAAATGTTCTGGAAATGGAAAAATACTAATCTGTAGAAAAATACCATTTTCTTTAAAGCACATACAAAATTATAGGATGAAGTTTCACGTATGTTTGTATACATCTGGAAGAACCAAACTAAAGACAGTGGTTAGCTTGGTAGAAGAGTCTAGACACATGAGATTTTGCAAATTACATATACAAATTTAGTACATAAGTAATGAAAATTAAAAGTTGCAGAGGAGGTTATATGTGTACTTGGATATGCACACGTACAATTGTGTACAACATCCACTTCTGTCTATGCACCTGCATCTATTTTACATGAAGATGTTGTATTTGTGTGTATATTTGTGTATGCGTGGGGAAAAGTCTGAGAATTCTGAAAAGTAACACCAAACTCTTAACAATGATTCTCCATTGAAATTAGGAGTGGGAAATGTTTATGGGGAGACTTGAATGTTTCACTTTATACATCTCTGAGAGATGTGACTTTGTCAGTGGGCATCTGTTGCCCTTAAAATCTGACAAGGTAAAATAATTTTGTTTTTTCTTTTACTGTACTGATTTAATTCACTTTTATTAGGATTATATTTGGGTTTCTTTGAGACAGAGTCATGCTCTGCTGCCCAGAATGGAGTGCAGTGGCTCTATCTCAGCACACTGCAACCTCCACCTCCCTGGTTCAAGCCATTCTCCTGCCTCAGCCTCCTGAGTAGTTGGGATTACAGGCACATGCCATCACACCCGGCTAATTTTTGTATTTTTAGTAGCAATGGGTTTGACCATGTTAGCCAGGCTGGTCTCAAACTCCTGACCTCATGATCCGCCAGCCTCAACCTCCCAAAGTGCTTAGATTACAGGCGAGAGCCACCATGCTAGCCAATATATTTGGATTTCTTAAATTGATACATAATAGATGGACATATTATTGGGGGTGTATGTGATATTTTGATACACCCATATAATGTGTAAAAGTCACATCAGGGTGACTGAGATATCTGTCACCTTAAACATTAATCTTTTTTACACTAGGCATGTTCAAATTATTCTCTTGCAGCAATTTTGAAATGAGCATAACTTTAAAGCTGCTCACACATACTCACACCCCTGTGAAAGTTGTTGATGATGTAATTGATTCTACTCGGCTCTGTGAATAAGTATCTTAATATGTTTTATTGAAATGCTGAGGCCTGTCTGGATGGACAGAAACAGCCGTGCTGTTGAGAATGGTCACTGTGGATTGAGATGGGAAGTGCTGCCTTTGGAGAGGTTACGATTTAGTAACACTGAGCTATGCTTAGACTGGAGTTCCTCACAGAGAGCCTCCTCCTCCAAGTCAAACGTGCAGTCCACCTCAGACCCACCAATTAGACCCACTCCTTCAAACAGTCATGAGGACCTATTTTCTAATTGCTCTCCCTTCATGGTGAAATACTTCAAAGATTCCATTCCCTTCTAGAGTGAGAACAAGAGCTAAATTTAAATGCAAAAACTTAATGATGCATCTGCAATTCCAAGCAGCCAACAATCTATCAAAAAAAGACCAGCTCATTCCAAATATAGGAAAGACTCATACATACATACAGCACTCCACGCTATAGCTTCCAACCCCAGAATGACCCAACTTTAAAAATATCAAAACAGTAATAAGCCCTCAAAATAACCTGTGTGTCATCTCTAGGAGAACAGACTGGCTTCTGTATCCCATAGGCCAAGTATAATAAATGCACTGGGAAAAAAATTACAAATAATAACCCACACCACTCAGTTGAAACACACTCTTTGAAAGTGCTCTTAATGACACAATTTGTCTTTTTAGGGCATACAGATAAACATATTGTCATAAATGATATTCATTGAAGAAACTGATACCATTATATTGACACTAATGAAAACTAAAGGGTTTTGAAATATTTTCCAGAATGTTACCCACCTCCCAAGATGCTGCCATTATTCATTAAGTGATGATTAGTGACTCTATTGTAATGAGAAACCACATTACCAAGTACATATCCTACACTGGAAACAGTCAAGCTTCACATTGCACCCTTTCTGCCTTCTACAGAAAATGAATGCATCCAGCATCATCACCATCTCCTCCACCACAACCACCGCCAGCATCAACACCATATCCTCCATCACAACCACCGCCATCATCACCGCCATCTCCTCCATCACAACCACTGCCAGCATCAACACCATCTTCACCACAACCACCACCAGCATCACCACCATCTCCTCCACCACAACCACCGCCAGCATCAACACCATATCCTCCATCACAACCACCGCCAGCATCATCGCCATCTCCTCCATCACAACCACCGCCAGCATCATCACCATCTCCTCCATCACAACCACCGCCAGCATCATCGCCATCTCCTCCATCACAACCACCGCCAGCATCATCGCCATCTCCTCCATCACAACCACCGCCAGCATCACCGAAATCTCCTTCATCACAACCACCGCCAGCATCACCGCCATCTCCTCCACCACAACCACCGCCAGCATCACCGCCATCTCCTCCACCACAACCACCGCCAGCATCACCACCATCTCCTCCACCACAACCACCGCCAGCATCGCCACCATCTGCTCCACCACAACCACTGCCAGCATCACCACCATCTCCACCACAACCACCGCCAGCATCACCACCATCTCCTCCATCACAACCACCACCAGCATCACCACCATCTCCTCCATCACAACCACCGCCAGCATCACCACCATCTCCTGCATCACAACCACCGCCAGCATCACCACCATCTCCACCACAACCACCACCAACATCACCACCATCTCCTCCATCACAACCACCGCCAGCATCACCACCATCTCCTCCATCAAAACCATCGCCAGCATCACCACCATCTCCTCCATCACAACCACCGCCAGCATCATCACCATCTCCTCCATCACAACCACCGCCAGCATCAACACCATCTCCTCCACCACAACCACCGCCAGCATCAACACCATCTCCTCCATCACAACCACTGCCAGCATCACCACCATCTCCACCACAACCACCACCAGCATCATCACCATCTCCTCCATCAAAACCACCAACAGCATCACCACCATCTCCTCCACCACAACCACCGCCAGCGTCACCACCATCTGCTCCACCACAACCACCGCCAGCATCATCACCATCTCCTCCACCACAACCACCGCCAGCGTCACCACCATCTCCTCCATCACAACCACCGCCAGCATCACCACCATCTCCTCCACCACAACCACCGCCAGCATCACCACCATCTCCTCCACCACAACTACCACCAGCATCATCACCACCTCCTCCACCACCACCATGCTTACTGGAATCTGAGACTCATACTCATCTGCTCTCAAAGGCAATGTCAAGCCCAAGCAGGGGCAGCAAAGGTCCAGCTGGTTCACCTTCCGCTGCGCCATCAAATGCAGGTGGAAAAGTCACCGCCACCATGACTGGCCAGCCATTTTGGGACTAAAGACCTTTGGTAACAGAAAGCAGCTGTTCCTCTTCCCACCCAAGACTGTCTCATGATCACACAGTGAACTACTTTCCTGAGGTCAGATCACACCTCTGCACAGGAGACCTCAAACCAAACATTTCACAAGGAATGAAGAAGGCAGCCTAGGTTTCTTTCCTGAACCCTGAACCTGGCCATTGAACTGCAGATTTTTCCCTGTATTTAGGTGTCAGTCAGTTAACTCAAACTCAAAACTGGGCTTCAGTGCAAACCTGAATATGAATCTCCCCTCACTTCTGCTCTCTCTGTTTTTCTCATCTTAGGAAATGGTCCTCCCCTCCCACCACGTGGTCCATGCCAAAACCATGAAGGCTGTGTTTGTCACCCCCTCACACTCCCTCCTGCCCAATCTATCACAGCGGCCAGCAGGTCCTGACCTCCCCAGTGACCCTCACGTCCATGTCATCCTGGTGCAGGGCGCCCTTGCCAGTCAACTGGACTCCACGGTTGCCACCCAATCCTCTTTGCTCTCATGCTGACCTCCACCTCCCTTCAGAACTGGGAGTGATCTCATAAAAATGGGATGTCACTCTCCACCTAAAATCAATCACTACTCTCCGGCCATTGTTCTTCAGATTTAGAATCCATTCCCTAGCACAGCCGGCCCTAAGCTCCTGAATGAACTGTCCTGTCCACCTGTCCCCATCTGCGTTCCAGACACCCAGATTTTCATGCATCAAGTTGTTTCTTGCCTCAGGGCCTTTGCACAGCTGTTCCCCATGATGTGCCTCTCACCGTGAGGGTAGAGACCACACCTGCTCTGTTTACCATTTTGCCCTCTTAACTCTTGGACATACAGTTGGCACTCGAAAAATATGCCTGGAATGAATCAGCAAGCCATGAAAGAACAGACACAGCCCCTAACGGACACAGAGGAATACCGCTTCAGAGAAAAGAAGAAACAACTTACCACAGAGTTTCTCTGCTGAGTTCCTGGTCTCAGGACACACAGTGAGAAATTTCCCCAGGGGCTTCCCAAAGCTTGAGTCTGAGCGAATGCGGCCTCAGCACCTGCAGGCTTCAGGTGTGGCGGGTCATTTCCAAGCTGCAGGAAGAAGCAGACACAATCTTCTGTCACCCAAGAATGACTTGAAGTTGGTTTTTCTGTCTCCCTCACCTTCCTTGATGCCTAAGAGGGAGGGAGAGGCAGGAATTCTGCTATCATTTTCCAGTTCAGAACACCCAGGACTGAGTGAGGGACACATTTGAAACTGAACTCATGGTTCTCCCTGCCTGAGACTTTCTTTCCCTTCAACCAATTGTCCTAGTACAGAACAATGCAGAAATACAGACAGCCATTGACACAAAGCTTTGACTCCTTGAGTAGACCGTGAAATTCCTGAATTTGCCAAGAGACATGCACTTAGGGCTAATGATCCAGGTCAGACAGAAGAGAGTGGGGGCAGAAGCGAGGACACAAGTCAGCCTCTGGGCACGCACTGCACATACTCTTAAATATCAAGATGTGACTGATGCCCAGCCGATGACGGAAACAGTTATTATAGGTCAAATTAATTAATAAAAACCAACAAGCATGCTACACATAGTCAACTCTTGGGGAATTCCCATCTTGGCCACCAAATATTCAAAACCAAAAATTCCCATGTATCAGCAGAACTTCATGTTGACATACACAATCAAAATATCAGAAATTCCTTTTATTCTGTTAAAAAGAATTATTAACCTGCTCAGAATCACCAAATAAGATAAGTTAACTTAGGTTTTATCAAAAAGCTTGCTAGTATCCTGTGTCCATATGAACCAGCAGGGGTGAAAGGAAGGATAAAAAGCAAATGAGGTCTTATCCCAGAACCTGGAGCTGAAAAACCATCTGTATGGCCAAAATTCAATGTATTTCAATTTAGCGAACATTTTCTGAGCACCTGCAAAGTTCCTGACAGCTGTTAGGCCCAGTCATGAGTAAGATCAAGGCCTCCCAGGACTCTCTGTCTGACAGGGAAGACCACAACAGGCATGTATAATGTTAGTTCAAGCTAGAATTTCATAGGATTTAGAATTTTGTGCAAGGGATCTGTGAGAGAAAGACATCTAGGCAGGAGTCTGAAGTTTATTTTCTAGAGATGTTTAATGAGGGAGCCCAGGACTCAGAGGCAGCAGGTAGCGGTCGTAACAGTCAAGTGCTATTACACCGAAAACAGAAATTAGTCTGCCTGCAGATACCCCTCCCCAGACCCAATGCATCAGGCATGTAGGTGGATGCTACCCCGCACCACCTTCAAACCAGGCAGGAACTAGAAATGTTTTGGTAGAAAACTACAATCCAAGAGTGAAGACCACGCCTTAGGAGTTTCTAGAACAAAACCATCACCCCTCACAGACACCCTGGAGTGAGCTCACCACTGACCTCCCCCAACCTGTCAAGACTGTGATCCAAACCCAGTCAACCAAGGCATACAGCTTCATTTAAAAAACCTCTAATGTGGAAGAGTAAAAGAACACAACGATAAAACCCAGGAGAGACAGAGAGATCATGCAGGCAACCAAAATAAGCTTAAAGAAAAAAAAAAAGCAACAGTTCTATCAAGTATCTTCAGAAAGCACATAAAGTTAACAAGAAGCTAAAAAGACCAGTGACGGACAAAAAGAACTCTTTTGAATGAAAACGAGAGTTGCTGAATAAAAAATTTTAATGGCACATTTGGATGATAAAGAAATCTCCCAAAGTGCTAGAAAATATTAAAGAAAAAAAGAAACTATCAATCCAGGAGGTCTGGACCAATAAGTTTTTCAGAAAGAGAAAATAGTAACAATCAGCTGACTGATGCCCAGCCAATTACAGAAAGAGTTATTATAGGTCAAATTATTAATAAATATTAATATAAAAACCAACAAGCATGCTACACATAGCAAACTCTTGGGGAATTCCCATCTGGGCCACCAAATATTTAAAAACAAAAATTCCTGTGTATCAGTAGAACTTCATGTTGACATAAACAATCAAAATATCAGAAACTTCTTTACTTCTGTTTCGTTAGAGTTTTTAAACTGCCCAGAATCATAGATGAGAAATTGAAAATTGTCAGGAAAACAGAAGAACATGTTCCAGATTAAAGGATCTCATGAGTGCTCTGCAAGATAGATGAAAACAGACCTAAAGCAGAGAGTACCATGAGATTTGAGAAGGTGAATGATAAGGAGGAAGCCCCAAATACTTCCCATAACAATTAGAAGGAAGAGGTAGCATTTTGAAAAGGAAAAGAATGGATTAGGGCATTAGACTTCTCAGCAGCAATCTTGGAAGCCAACAGAATATCTTTAAAATTCTGGTTGACTAGGTTGCAGTGGCTCACGCCTGTAATCCCAGCACTTTGGGAGGCCAAGGCAGGCGGATCACGAGGTCAGGAGTTCGAGACCAGTCTGGCCAACATGGTGAAACCCCATCTCTACTAAAAATACAAAAATTAGCCAAGTGTGCAGGCATGCACCTGTAATCCCAGCTACTCAGGAGGCTGAGGCAGGAGAATCACTTGAACCCAGGAGGTGGAGTTTGCAGTGAGCCGAGATCATGCCACTGCACTCCAGCCTGGGCAACAAGAACAAAACTCCGTCTCAAAAAAAAAAAAAAAAAAAAAAACCTACTTCTGATTGACTATTATTTCCAACTTAAGATTCTATACCCAAACAAGCTGTCAATCAAGGGTGAGGACAGAATAGAGCGATTTCCAGACACACAAAGACTCATCAAATGCACCTCCACAGTGTGTTCCTTCTTAGGAAATGACCAGAAGACGTGCTGCAGCAAAACAAGTTGCGGGGGGGGGGGGGGGCGGGGGGGGGGCCCCTGCAAAAAAAAAAAAACACACGCCCCAACATAAAAAACAAAAAAAAACCAATAACAAAACAGATACAAAGGCCAAC